>WEZZ01005054.1:10265-22422 GCA_013400585.1 Chloropsis cyanopogon
GGGCTCTTGGTGCCTGCGGCCAGGAGGGCCTGGACATAGCTGAATGGCTCCTGCCTGGACTGGCACTGGTGAGCGCTGGGGACAGCACTGGGGGCCCAGGGGGGCACCCCACTGTCCCCCGAGGGATGCCCAGGGGTGACCCGGGGTCCCTCCTGCACCTGCAGGCTCCAGATGGACCCCAGGGAGTGACCTGGAGATTGTGGGGTGATCAGCAGCAACAGAATCATTCCTCAGGACTGCGGCTCAGCTTTGCAGTGGATCTGCCAGAGAGAAGCCACCAAACTCTGACCTGGGGGTCAGGAGAGACACTCAGGTGGGATGTGGGAGCCAGGTCGGGATGTGGGAGCCAGGCGGGGGATGCAGGAGCCAGCAGGGGCGGATGCAGGAGCCAGTGCTGCCGTTGTTGCACAACAACCGCCTGCACAAAAGGACGGTGAGGTTTCCTGGCTTTGCTCTTTGCTGTGTTCAAACCACATCATGAACAGAGAACAAAACTCCTCAAAACGGGATTTCCTTGGCTGCAAAGCTTGGCGAGGCTCGTGCCTTATATAAACGTTTATGTTTTTATATAAACCAGTCCTTCTGAGTCCCTTCCCTGGAATCCACCCCAAGGCATCAATCACAAGACCCTCCTCAGTCACCACCTCAGAGCGGGGCTGTAACAGGAAATTGGCATCCCAGATGGGATTCCTCGGCTGTTGCGATCAGCGTGGTCCAGAGCTGTTGTGGGGTTTTCTGCTGCGACCTGCACCTGTTGGGAGGTTTTTGTCCAAAAGAAAAGTCCAATCGACCCGCTGGGGCAGCGGGAAGACATTGACCCTCATGGGTCAGTGATGAGTTCGAAGGGTCTGAGCGCCCCAGGCAAGTCATTTGGAGCCTGTGTTCTGGTAAAGAGATGTAAGTGCTGATCCTCCTCCACTCCAGACCTGGCTCGGGACCCAGCCCGTAACAACTGACAGGATCCGCAGGCACTGCTGGATGGCGATCTTTGGTCGCGCTTCCCTGCCCCTCTCTGATCTGCCCCGGGAGACCCCAAACTCTCTGCTCTGCCCCAGATTGGCCCGGGCAGTTCCCGCGTTGCTGCAATTCCCTGCCGGTGGCGCTGAGATACCGCAGCACGCCGGGAGTGTCACGGCAAAAAATCTTTCTTAAAAGGATTTTCAGTGCATGGGAGCGATCTTCCGGGGTTTCTAGGATCCGCAGGTTCCGCGGCTCCTTCAGTCATACAGGGTGGCCGAGAGCACTCGGTGAAGATTTACATTATTATTTTATTTTATTTTATTTTATTTTATTTATTTTATTTTATTTTATTCTTTATCTTTTCTTGCACTTGCACCTCGCCTGTGCTTCGCTGCGACTCCTTCAGGGATCCGAGGCGGCACAAACCCCTCGGGGCGGCTCCAACAGGGCCCCGGCCGCTGTCGCCCCCTGAAGCCTCCCAGCTGCTCCCCAGGGATCGGACACGGCAGGGGGGCCCCGCCCCCNNGGCGGCCCCGGCCCCTTCTTCTTCCTCTTCTTCCTCCGGACAGGATTCAGCTCCCGCCACCGCCCGGCTCCTTCTGCCGCTCCTGCCCGGCAGGAACCGGCGCTGCCGCTGATGGGGCCGGAGCGTGGCTGCCACACGGCTCAGGGCCGAGCCGAGGAGTGACCGCATGGGTGGGGAGGGACCCCCGCTGGACAGGGCAGGGACCGACTCCATGTGGAGCTGAGCTGTCATCTTGAAATGGGGAATCCAACGTGGGCGCTGGGACTTCCGTAATCTTAAGGTATTAAGTTGAGACTCGATACTTTAGTTTTGGCAATATGAGGCCCTTCAGCAGCAATGTCTCTCACATCCACTAGTTTCTGGCTCAGAACTAGCTTGAAATGCTAACAAGAAACCCAAAGTCCCAGCAGAAAAAGCTCTGCCATTACTTTTTCTTTTTCACAGTTTTATTTTAGTTTAGTTTAGTTTATTTATCAGATATATTTTACCTTTTATTTTATTTTTCTTTAATCCATTGTTCATTCTCTATTGCCCCCCCAGCCCTTGTTCCCTCCTGGAGGTTTGTGGGGAGGTGCTGTCCTGTGGCCCTTCCTGCCCCGGCACCCGCGGCCGCTCCGGTGCCATCAGGCCCAGGCTCGAAGGGAAACCACAAAACCCTCTGGAAATAAAGCCAGTCTGGGGGAAAACCCTGCAGGAGGGATTGAATCCCATGGACAGTGCTGGCTGAGTTGGAGATTGCAAATGCTCCAAGGGGCCAGAGGGAACCGCGCTGGGGCCTCGGGGCATCCGTGGGGGCACCTCCAAGACCCATGGGAAGAGTGACCCCTCCCACCCCCCCAAAATCTGCAGGTTTGACTCAGCTGAGGAAAAGAGCTGGAAAAAGGGACTGGAAAGGGGGTGGAGCTCAAGAGGACCCTTCAGCCATCACCCAGAACTTAAGGTTTTCTGCAGGAAAGCCATAGGAAAATCCTCCAGAAACCAAGAAAATAATGATGAATTTTTTAACTCTTTCTGCTCCAGTTTCCAAAAGGTCCCAGCTGGGTCCTGCCAGGAGGAGCCAGGGGCAGGGACGGGGCTCAGAGCCTAATTGGAGAGAAAAGTTTAACTGGGGCAAGGAGACTTTAATTGTGGGGAGAAAATGTGAATGGAGGGGATTTGAATGGGAGGGAATGATTTTAATTGGGGAGAGAAAATGAAGCGGGGAAACGAGGCCCCCAGCCCTTGGCTGTGTCCCCAAAGGTGCTGCCAGCAGCTCCCCTGCTCCAACCCCCAGGCTGGGGGCAGAAAGCTGCCACTGGCTCCCCGGGAATGTTGTGGGATAGAAACTCCATTCAAGCTTTTATGCTCCCAGTCACTCCCAATAAGATCCCAGTTGCCCCCAGTATGGTCCCAGTTTCTCCCAGTCATGCCCCATACACTGGTTCCTTCCACTCTCGGTCACTCCCAGTAGGAGTCCAGTATGGCCCCAGTCATTTCCAGTATGAACCCAGCTACTCCCTCTAGGATGCCATTTGCCCCCATCATGGTCCCAATTACTCCAAGCATGATCCTAGTATGAGTTCAGTCACCCTCAGTATGATCCCAGTAACTTTCAGACACTCCTAGTTTGAGTTTGGTTTAATCCCTGTGACCACCAGTATAATCCCAGTCACACCCAGACACTCCCAGTATTATTTCAGTCACTCCAAGTATGACACTGTCAGTCCCAGTACTACCCCAGCATGGGCCAGTTGCTCCCAGTATGATCTCAGTCGCCTCCTGAATTTTTCCAATTGTGCCTTTTCACCACTACTATGGTTCCAGTCAGTCCCAGTATGATTCCAGTCAGTCCCAGTCTGATCCAAATCATGCCCAGTATATGCCAACAGCACCCAGTTGCCCTCAGCATGTTCCCAGTGGCCCTCATTGTGGTCCCACTATATCGCGGTATGGTCCCTAGTGCCCCAAATCTGTTCGTGCAGTGTCCTGGCCCCGGTGCCGGTAAATCCTGGTATCCCAGTCTGCCCCAGTCCATCCCAACCTGTCACATTCCATCCCGGACCCTTCCGGGCAGGTGCCGCCGTTTCTCAGATCCTGACCACGCGCAAGCCACCGAAAGCTCCCCCGCACCCCCCAAGACTGTGACGGGGATTGGGGGTTTCGTGCTGGGCTTCGCCTTCCTGGCGCTGGGGCCCGGCTCCTACCTGCGCAAGAAGGTGAGGGGGGGTCCCGGGGGTCATGTCCTCTCTCCCCTGGAATGTGTCTGCTCCCCCCGGGGCCCCCAGCCCGGGGTCACTTCTTTTCTCTGCCCACAGAGCTCCCGAGCCGGCGGCAGCCGCAGCCCCTCCCCGTGGCCTCGGGCCCGGCCGGGACCCCCCGCTCCGTCCCCGCGCTGATTTTGGGGGGATCGTGCGTCCCCCCCAGTCCCGCTGAGGCGGGGTTAGGAAGGAGAAGGAGCGGGAGGAACGGTGGAGGAGGAGTCGGGGGAGGAGGGGGAGGAAGAAGAGGAGGGAGAAAGGAAGAGGAGGAGCAGGAAACGGAATTAGAAGGGGAGGAAGTTCTCGGTTCCGGCGGCCGCTTAGTGCGCAGCACCTTCGGCCCTTGGAGCATCTCCCCCACTCCCCCCCGCATGCCGCAGGTGAGCGGGGAGGGGAAGCCCGCCCCAAATATGCCGGGGGGTTCCTGGCGGGTTTTTCTGGGGGTTGGGGATATTTACACCTTGGAGGACCCCAAAGCTAAACCGCAATGCCCCTTGGTGGATAATGGGGGTCCACGACTGCTTGGGGTTTTTTCTTGGGGGATGGGGAGGGGTGCGGGTTGTTGCTGGCGGCAGAGCGCGGGGGGTGGGCGGGGGGATTTGGCATCCCCGGATCATCCCTAAGCGGAATCCTGGAGAGGGAGAGCCGCAGGAGCCACGGGACCCCCATCAGCGCAGGGAAGGAGGACCCGTGAAACAGCAAAGTGTGGAGATCAGAGAGGGGGAACACCTGGGAGAGTTTTTTGGGCTGAATCTTGGTAGTTCGAAGAGTTTTAGGGACACAACATGCCCTGTAACTTCCTGAGATGGCCTTGGGCTGTAGAAACCCCCATCCCAAGGGTCTGATCCCTTGTTCCTCCCCCAAACCAGGATTTGTCATTCCCAAGCCTTGGCCAGATGGGGGAGGAGGAAAAGCCCCGGAGATCGCCCAGGAGAAGGGGCTGCAAACCCAGCTCAGGAAGTTTCGAGGAGGAAAGAATCCCCCTGTGCCAGGAAGGCGGCCGGAGATCCAGCCAGAGCTCAGAGCTGGTGGAGAAACCTCACTCTGAGGACAAGCCCTACAAGTGCTTGGAATGTGGAAAGGGCTTCAGCCAGAGCTCCAACTTGATCCGGCACCAGGTGATCCACACAGGGGAAAAGCCCTACACCTGCTTGGAATGTGGAAAGAGCTTCAGACAGAGCTCCCACCTGACTCGGCACCAGGTGATGCACAGTGGGGAAAAGCCCTATGAGTGCTTGGAATGTGGGAAGACCTTCAGGTGGAGCTCTGACCTCAACAACCACCACAAGATCCACACTGGGGAACAGCCATACACATGTGGGGAATGTGGGAAGAGCTTCAGCCGAACCTCCCGCCTCATCCGGCACCAGACAATCCACACTGGGGAACGGCCGTACAAGTGCTTGGAATGTGGAGAGCGTTTTAAACGCAACTCCCACCTCGTCAGGCACCGGCGCAGCCACACCGGGGAGCGGCCCTACAAGTGCTTGGAATGTGAGAAGAGCTTTAGACGGAGCTCCAGCCTCAACATCCACCAGCGCATCCACACTGGGGAGAGGCCCTACGAGTGTCCTGAGTGTGGGAAGAGGTTTCGGACCACCACGAAACTCCTCCAACATCAGCCAACACACACAGAGGAGAGGCCCTTCCGCTGCCCCGACTGTGGGAAGGGCTTCACCCGCAACTCCCACCTCATCAGCCATCGGCGCATCCACACTGGGGAGAGGCCCTACGAGTGTCCTGAGTGTGGGAAGAGCTTCAGCACGAGCTCCGACCTGCTCCAGCACCAGTACATTCACACTGGGGAACGGCCCTACAAGTGTGAGGAATGTGGGAAGAGCTTCAACCGAAAATCCAACCTCAACAAGCACCTCATGATCCACACTGGGGAACGGCCCTACAAGTGTGAAGAATGTGGGAAGAGCTTCAGGCGGAGCTCCCACCTCATCAGCCACCAGAAGATCCACACCAGCAAACGTGAGTGGCCATATGAGTGCTCAGAGTGTGGGAAGAGATTCAGCAATAGCTCCGACCTCATTAAGCACCAGAGGATCCACACTGGGGAGCGACCCTATGAATGTGGGGAGTGTGGGAAGAGCTTCAGGCTGAGCTCCAACCTCATCCGCCACCAAACAACCCACACCAGGGAACGGCCCTACAGGTGCTTGGAATGTGGGAAGAGCTTTAACCGCAACTTCCACCTCACCAGGCACCAGCACATCCACACCAGGGAGAGGCCCTACAAGTGTCCTGAGTGCGGGAAGAGCTTCTCCAGGAGCTCTCACTTGAGCCAACACCAACAGAGGCACCACTAAGGGAAGCCCTGTGAGTGCCGTGAGTTTGGGATGAGCTTTGTGTGCTGCTCCAGCTCCATCCCCCATGAGAGGATCCGGATTGGATGATCCCCAGTGATCCTCGCTGGGAAGAGCCCTGGTGGTCCGTGGTCCTGGTGATCCTGTTGTGTGGGGGGAAGGTATTGGAGAGATTTCTTTCCCTTCTCCTTGTCCCGGTGTGATTTGGTTGGTAATAAATTCCCACCTTGTGCCCAGGATGGGTCTGTTGTGCCCATGCCAGTGTTCAATGAGGGATCTCTCCCAGTCTTATCACAACCCAGGAAGCCTCGGTTAATTTTTCTCTCTCCTGTGCAGCTGCTGGGGGCAGGGACAGAGTGGCTTTGCTGGGTGGCTGGCATCAGGCCAGCATACCCCCACACTGTGGGCACTGTTGCAGTAAGGTAGAAAAATTTTTAAAGAAAGGCCTCATAAAGTCAGGCCTGTTCTGTTAGATCAGTGCCCTTACATTTCTTCTAAGCGAAGATAGCAGTTTGCAAGTTCCCATGTGAAAGCAATCCAGGTGTAAACAGTTCGTTAACATAACAATCTGTTCCTGGGTGAAAAACAACTAGCACCTGCATAAAATTAAATGTATCCCAGGAGAACCAGTGAAGAACATATGTAAACAATTTAAGAATAGAGAGATATCATGGACAAGAAAAATACCTTTTACTAACCAGTAGAGTAATTGTCAAGAAAGCTACTGAACCAGTTGGAATCACACACGAGTCTGTAAAATTGTATAGAAAAGGAGAACATGGAGCAATCAAAAAAGCCTTCTGATACATTGCTCAGTGTGCCATTTCTGTCCATCTCTACAACAACAGTGCAGCCCTGAGATCCCAGTGTGGTGGTGCATTGCCCCCTCCTCCTTTCCAGGCTGCAGTGTGATCTGAGAAATGCTTGTTAGGTTTTGTCCTTGGAAACAGCAGCTGGGCTCAGCTCTTTCCAAGCTTATCAGAAATACTGCCTGCTCCCAGGAATTGCTAAAAGCCTCCTGTTTTCCCTATGACCAGCCTTGGAAAATATTCCTCTTGCCTGAATGGTGCAACATTCCTTTCTCACACTTTTAGAGGAAGTGCCAACCCAGAGTGTGGCTGGGATGAAACATTGTTGTGACTGAAACTCACTGTCTTGTGACCCTATCAACAGTGGTCCAAAAGGAGACCCTTTGAGCTCTCCTGGGCCACCATGGGCTGTGACCAGCAATCTGCCTCTGAGGGGGCCTCTCAGAAGCAGCAGACCCTTGGGTTTGCTGTGCCTGGAGGATCGCCAAAACACAACGTGTCCTGGGCCGATACCCTTACTCCTCCAGGCCCCATCCTTCACCCAGCAGGAGATGCAAAAGCATCTGAAGTGAGGATTTCACTGACCTCTGAGGGGAAGATTTCACAGGTACCTTGCTTGCACTGGCTGTTTCTGTCTGTGTGCCTGCCCCTGCACATATGCTGTCGGAAATCTGGGAGGAATACTGCTTTCTTAGATGTGTAAGTAGCTTGGATATCTAAGTTAGGCCTGTAAGCAAGGTTCAGTTATAGTTATGAACTTACTTAAATGCTGCTAAGTGTTGTTCGCTTGCTAAGTTGTTAAATGTAAGTTACAAGGTAAGTGTTGTTTTTCTGTTAAATTGCTAAGTAGAACTTGGAAGTTATAGCTGTATGTTAGGTTAAATACTGTTAAGTGTTATTCCTCTGTTGAATTGTTAAGTTATAAGTTCAGTGTTGTTCCTCTGTTGAATTGCTAGGTCTAAGGTATAAGTTAAGATATAATTTAAGGTAGAAGTTAAAGTGCTGCTCAGTGTTGTTAAGCTTATTTAGGCTGTGTTCCTTTTAATCCTTGCCTGCATTGTCTTTTGTCCCATGCACCTAAACAGAATACACCCACCCAGACCCCTGAGAGAGTTCTCAGTTTATTTCTGGTTTGGTTGCCTGGATTTTGTTTGGTTTTGTTGTTGCTTGTTTCCCTTGTTGTGCCTTAGCTGTCCTGTAGGCAGTAGAGTGAATCTTGCCAATGAACTAGTTGTGGTTTGTTGCTGAATATTAAATCTGATTTTGCTCATGCCCGTGCCACTGATTTTTAAGCGATCTCAAACACTCTCATTTATGACAGCACCACAATGTCCCACATCACTGAGGGCCCTGATACGCACCTGTGTCACAAAGGGCCACGCCCAGCACCCAGCACCAGAGGGACAGACTGGATTGGGCACGGAGCAGCCCCTGGGGCCTTGTAGCCCCTGTGGTGCCCAGAGCCCAGGGAGGCTTTGGCCATGGTCCCAGGCAACAGCCCCAGCCCTGCCCTGCAGAGCCCTGGGGCCGTTCAGGGCAGGAGGAATTGGCCAGGCTGACGTGCCAGGGCCTTGTGGGCAGTGGCTCCGTGTCCCGTGGGAGGCCGGGGACCGAGCAGGGGTGTCCCTCAGGGCTCTGCCTGGGCACCGGGGCTTGTCACTGCCTTGGTCAGTGACACCCAGGGGCCCCGAGCACAGCCTCGGCGCCTTTGCAGGGCACGGGGAGCTGAGCAGGGCAGGGGCACCACAGAAACACTGAGTGCCTGCCCGGGACAGAGCCAGGGGAAGGCCGGGCTGGAAAGCAGGGAGAGGCTGCTCAGAGCTGGCCCGGGGACCTGGGCACCTGGGAGACAGAGCCCGGCTCTGAGCTGACACTGAGATATGGCAGCACATTTTTCTAGACACACTTCATTATTCTGTATTTTTTCAATGTGACTTTTTATGAGGAATATTTTCAATGTTGATTTTACTTTGGTTTTTTACCCTTTAGAAAGAATTCTATTGTAGTTTATTATGTGTGAGGAGGGATGGGCTGGGAAAGGTTGTGGTTAACGAAGATTTTTATTCAATATATTTTCAAAACTGAGATGTGACAAGTCCAGACTTTTGACTCCAACAGCAGTGTCTGGTTCCAGACTGCTCTGGTTTTCACCTCGAGATCTCAGTTCTTTCAAATCCAGCAGTCAAAGCCCTTGAAACACTGAAGAGCTGGGAATCAGGGTAAATCCCTTGGAGGGTTTGCTCTGTCCGTACATTGCACATCTCCCCTGGTGTCCGTTCAGCCTCTCCACTCCTGTCCTCGGTGCACATTGCTGTATCCAGAGTCAGTACATGCTTTTATAGATAGGTAGATACCTGTGATCATTGTATATTCAATTGTCTCGGAGTGAATTGCTGTGATGGTACATTCCATGATCCTCTGCTTTGTGCCCAAAGAATGGTTATTGTGTCTTTAGACCCTGGGAGCCCGGGACGGGACGAGTGCGGGGCCGGGGCGGGAGAGGCTCCTTGCTCGCTGCGCGGGCGTTTCGAAGCCTCGCTGCTCGGCTTTTCCGCGGCTCTCTCTGTGCACCGTGGTTTTCTGTTTGGCTGAAAAGCTTTCTTGGGCCAGGCAAAGGAAGGATTCTCTCCCTTTCCTTGGTTCGGAGGGGCTGCAGCGGCGAGCCTCGGAGTGCCCGGAGGCGAGCTGAGCAGCTGCTTTGTCGGAGCCCGGGGGCTCCGCGCGGGCAGGAGCGGAGCGGCGCCGCTGCAGCCCAGAGCCGCTGCGAGCCGGGCCGAGCCGGGAGAGAAAACAGCCCGAGGCTTCAGCCCCGCTGCTTCGCCTGCCGGGCCCGTGCCCGCGGAGCCCGGCTGGGGAGGAGTTCAGCGCCGGGCGAGCCCCGGGCTTTCATCTCCTTCGGGATAGCCCCTGGCTGGTTTTTCCCCTGAGGGAGAAGCCGGCGCCTGTCGTGAGCCAGGATTTCTCTGGCATTTTGAGTCTTCTGTCCCAGGGTGTGTGTGGGGGGTAAGGTCTGACAATTTAATATCTAGCAGTTATTTACCTTTTTTTTTCTTGCCTTGTGGGCGTACTGTTTGTTTATAAACTGTTGGATTTTTTTTTTCACTTTCATCTATTAACATTCATTTTTTATTAGTGGAAAGGGATTCTTGGAACCCTGTAGAGGAGACAACAGTCACTCCAGAGTGTCCTCTTTTAAATCATCTCTCAAGCTGAGACACCCTACAAGTGCTTGGAATTCTTCAAACTCCCACCTGATCCAGCACCAGGAGATCCAAACCAAGGAACATCCCTGCTGGTGCTTGGAATGTGGGACGAGCTTCATATGGAAGTCTGTGCTGGTTACCCATTGTAGTATCCTCCCCAGAGAATAGCCCTACAAATTTTTGGAATTCGAGCAGAGATTCCAGCAAGAACCCCCATCTCATCAAGGACCACAAAACTCACACTAGGGAATGGCCCTGTTAGTGTCCTGAGTGTGGGAAGGGCTTCAGCCGTTGCTCCAAGCTTGTCACCCGCCAGCGCATCCACTCCAGGGAGAGGCCCCATGGGTGTCCTGAGTGTGGGATGGGCTTCTCACAGAGCTCTCACTTGTCCTGACACCAACAGAGGCAGGACTAAGGGAAGCCCTGCGAGTGCTGTGAGTGTGGGAAGAGCTTCATGCGCTGCTCCAACTCCATCCCCCATGGGAGGATCTGCGTGGGATGATACCCAGTGACCCTCGTTGAGCAGAGCCCAGATGACCCCCGATCTGCATGATCCCTGTTGTGCGGGGGAAGGTGTTGGAGAGATTTCTTTCCCTTCTCCTTGTCCTGCTGTGATTTGGTTGGTAATAAATTCACTCCCTGTTCCCAGGCTGGGTTTGTTTTGCCCGTGCTGGTGCTTAGGGTGGGATGTCTCCCGCTCCTTCTTTCAACTTCTGGGCCTCTCCTTGTATTTCTTGTCCCTGTGCAGTTGCAGAGGGCAGGGACAGAGAGGATTTGGTGGCTCCTGGATTCCAGGCATGGTCAGACCAGCCCTGGGTGTTCCAAGGAGTTTCTGGAGGTCCCCTGTTTGCGGGACATCCCCGCTGGAGGAGGGTGTCCCCCCTTGGTGCAGCCCCAGCCCTCAGGCAGTGCTCAGCAAAGCAGAGAACACCCTCAGCTGCGACCTCATTTTTGAGCACAGCTGAGCCCCTGGAAATCTATATCCTCATTTTGGGTTAACTTGAATTCATGGATAACTCAGACCCCATTTTTGGGGCTGTTTTGGCTATGCAGGGCCTGGTTTTGTTGGCAGGGAGGGTTCGGGGCTGGATTTTGAGACAAGCTGTTGGAAGCTTTGTTCATGTCCTGCAGAGTCAATCTCTGGTGCCTGCAAAGATGGAGGTGCCACATGCAGAGATCTGTGGGGATGCAGAGATCCTTCTGCAGCCCCTGAAGATCCATGGGGATGCAGAGGTCCTCCTGCAGCCACTGGAGGAGCCACGCTGTAGCACGGGGATGCCTGACAGGAGGCTGTGTCTAAGGTTGAAATGTGTAGCTGGGTGTGGGACCTGGTTACACGTTGTGGATAATGCAGAGACGCCTATTGTGTACCACAGGGAGACCTAGTCTTATGTGAGAACTGTGTGTAAGGTTTCATTGTGTAGAGTTTTTTGATATGAGTATGATGCAGATGGTAATAGAATAAGGGGCAGATAATGTTTAAAGTTGTAAAGTGTAGCTGGGTGTGTATTCTATTCCCATCTGTTAGAGGTGGGGCAGTTATCTTCTGTTAATTTGGCAGTTTTCTTTATCTCTTCCACAACCAATCCTCCCTCCGGGAAGTATCTTCTGTTAACGAGCCATTGAGTCTCACTTCATGACTGATAAAGTTACATAATCTCATTGTGAGATGCTCTGCCCAGGGAGAGGAGCCAAGCATTCCTACCTGGATATAACCAGAGAATGGGGACACCACAGGCAGCCTTTTCCCACTAGATTTCCAGAAGAGCATCTTTCTTTTCCACTGGATTCCCAGAGGAAGACCAGGCCCATCTACACCGCTACCAGACCTTCAGAAGAAAATTACACTCTTCTACAGAATCGCTACTTCAACAGAACCACATCTGTTACTCCATGAGGACTGCAGCCACCATTTAATTGGAATGCTACCAACACCCTGACCCACGGAGTGTCAGGTTGTATTCTGACTCTGTCAGTAGTTTGGATTTTTCTTCTTTTTTTTTTTTTTTTTTTTTTTTTGTTAAATTTTTTTTTTNGTATTTTTAATTTTCCTAGTAAAAAATAGTTATTCCTATTTCCATATCTTCGCCTGAGAACCCATTAATTTCAA
>WEZZ01005057.1:3320-17128 GCA_013400585.1 Chloropsis cyanopogon
CAGGCCACAAACACTGAAATCTTTTAACCTGTCCTTGTCTTGCAGTGTAATGATAGCTTTAACCTGACTGCTGTATTTTATGAACCTTCACTTTCCCTGACGGTTTGCTTCCCCTTTCATGCTTCTTTGCATATACTTAATGCACCACATTTTCTGGGAAGCAGCAGATTCCCATACAACTGCAAGACTCCAGCACCTAATGTACCAGGTTGTCCACCTCTGGCAGATTCCAAGTAATATTAAATAGTGCTTTTGCCAAAATAAGATATCTGTGCAAGAAAAAGATGGAGCAAGAGTCTTAAAATAGTTAGCTTCGTTCAGAAAGGGAGCAATCAGTTGTTAAGATGTCTAGTTGGACTTCTACCTTACCACAACTCCAATCTTGACTGAACTTTTTATACTGTTTGATATTGGTAGTGAGGAAAATAAATTCTCATTTGTATTTTTCAGTGTGGTGTTTGTGATGTAATTACTTTTGCTTCGATGTAATAGTATTATCAACAGGCAAACAAATTGAGGAAGAACAGCCTTAACTTGATTGTATTCTTCTTAGCCTATTACTCTTCTGATGGAGTCATCAGATGCAATGAATCTTGCTTGCCTAACAGCTGGATACTACAGACTGCTGGTTGACTCAAGGCGTTCAATATTTAACATGGCCAACAAGAAAAATGCAGGGTGCCGAGAAACAGGTATTTATCTCACAGTGTGTGAACAATGGTCCAATGTAAAAAGCAGAAGTCAACTTAAGCCAGAGCACCTCTGGATAAATAGAAGGCTGTGTCAAATGAGATCTGATTGCTGGCTCAGACCTAGTACCACAGTATTCAATTCAGCTTTATAGTGTTGCAATATCCCACCTATGACAGCATCTCCATGGTAAAATAAACCATGTGTCAAATCTCCTTCAGACTCTAGTAGACAGATGCACACTTCCTGTGAGTGTTATTATTTTATGTGCATATATCTTTTGTCAGAATACATACGATGTTGTAGAAACCAGCTGCTTTTGTGTTACTATGCCTGGAATAGCATTTGTACCTAGCTGAGGTTTGGATTTGTTTTAGAATACAGAAGTACCAGTTGAACTTTAGGTCAGTAAGTCAACAAGTATTTAACCTAGAACAGAGCTGAATTTGAAAACACTTTTCTGAAGTATTTAATCCTCAGCTATCCTATTCAGAGTGTTTATTACTCAGCATCAACAAATTATTGTCTACAAATTACATGATTTTGTTCTTTGATTTCACAATGTTGATTTCATTTCACCATGCTATAGGACCTGAAAACAGAGGGAAGCATAATATCCTTGCTTCTGAGTGGAACTGTATACCAAAAACTACCACTTTCCTGGCCGAAGGAGATCAGGAGACTCAAATGTCCTTTGCTGATCCAAAGCAGAAGACGGTAGATGTTTCCGAAAGTCTATTATGTCAAAAAGAACACAGACATCTGTACATAGAAAATACTTATAATTCAGGTGGATTTGATCAGCATCTGGCCAAGCAAAGTGACCCCGCTGAAACAGAAGAAAGCAGAAATTTTAACCAGCCTTCACTGCTGTCACTCTCAGGTTTGGAACCTAGCAAGAAAGCACAGGATTCTCCCAGAGGAGCAAAAGTTTCCTTTATATTTGGAGATCCCAACTTGGATGGTATCAGTCCCCAGACTCTTGGCTATGAAAGGCTTTTGGATGAAAGTCCAGAAGTATTAGAAAAACAAAGAGCCATTTATCTTAGCAATGCCAATGATATTAAAGGCCTGGAGTTGTCACCAGATTCTGAAAGCATTCAGTTCGCAACAAATTCTGTTTACGCGACTATAAGCGACGGTAAAATATTTGGAGCTGCAGAAGGGATAGAAGAGCCTTTGCTGCATGATATCTGTTATGCAGAAAACACAGATGATGCCGAAGATGAAGATGAAGTAAGTTGTGAAGAAGATATTATGGTAGGAGAAATCAATAGGCCTGCTCTTCTCAGCCTTTCTGGTTCTAGTGATGACATTATTGATTTGACTTCACTTCCACCTCCAGAAGGTGATGACAATGAAGATGATTTCCTTTTGCATACCTTAAACATGGCCATTGCTGCTCCTCCACCTGGCTTCAGGGACAGTTCTGATGAGGAAGACTCTCAGAATCAAGCGACGCAGCCTAGAGACCACAAGGAGCAAGACAGTAATCTAGGCAATGATGACATTCCAGTGTCACTTATTGATGCTGTCCCTACTAATACAGAGGGGAAGTGTGAGAAGGGGCTAGATGATGCTGTAGTCTCTACACTTCAAGCACTAGAAGCTTTGGCTGCTTCAGAGGAACAGCAGACGAATGACAATTCAGGTTCTTTCGCCATAGTTACATTTATTCATTGAAAATCATTCCATCTCATCCATTTAGTTTTGGAAGTACTCCATTTCATGAGGGTTGGTTTGGTTTTTTTTTTTTAGTTTTCCTTTTATTTTTTTGCCATCATTTTGCATACATCGTATTTCATATTTAATGGAACCACCACTGTTATTAAACTACCTGTCTCGGGAACTGTGCAATAAAGTCAGAGTATTCTTACAAAGAATATTTTTGTCTCTAATACACCCCCTTTTGCTTGTCACTTATCCAGGTGCCTCAGCTGCTGTCATTTAATTGACTCTTATTTTTTGTGGCTTGCAGGTGTAGCTATCCTGCGAGCATATAGCCCTGAGTCATCTTCAGATTCTGGCAATGAAACAAATTCCTCTGAAATGACTGAAAGCTCTGAACTAGCCACAGCACAGAAACAGTCAGAAAACACTGCACGTATGTTTTTGACCACAAGTGAAGGCTACCAACCGCTTGTGGAAGAGCAGACTGAATTTCCCATCGCTAAGAATCAGGCTGGAGGGCCAGGCATGAAGCCCTCACAGCCTCTGGCTGGTGGTCAGGCTGCAGAGCTACAGTCAAAAGTTGTGCCTTCAAAGCAGATTCTTCATTCCGATAACATGGAAATGGAGCCAGAGACCATGGAAACAAAATCTGTCACTGATTATTTTAGCAAATTGCACATGGGATCTTTGGTATATTCTTGCACTAGTAAAAGGAAAAATAAGATGACAGATAGCGAAGTAAAAGCATCCTCTGATGGCAATGCTACTGTGAAAAAGCAACAAGGAAATAAAAAAGCAGAGTCTGATGAAGATCTAAAAGCTAAATTTGGAACTCTTTCAGCAAGAGACAGCCAGCGCCTAAGCACTTTTAATGTGGAGAGAACTGCCTTTCGCCAAAGATGGTACGCTGCCGATGATGGGGCAGCAGATAAGCCAAGCTCAGAAACAGTTAATGGGAAGACTTTTCCAAGAGTTCCTGTCCATGGTAAAACAGAAACTGACTGTAAGGATGAAGTGGATCCTGAGGTAGATCAGGATGACACCTCAGGGCTTAGCCAAGGTGAAAAATTCCTGTCAGATATGACTCCTGTGTCTTCAGCCAAAGACCTAAATGATGCAGAAGATACTGATTTATCTGCAGATGACCATCCTTCAAAGCTTCCAGAAGCTGAGCAGAGTGTGGCTAGACTTTGTGAGTATCACTTGGCTAAGCGCATGTCATCTCTGCAAAGTGAAGGCCATTTCTCACTGCAGAGCTCTCAGTGTTCTTCAGTGGATGCAGGATGCAGCACAGGCAGTAGCACGTGTGCTACCCCCGTTGAATCCCCTCTTTGTACCTCTGACGGTAAACACATCATCTCTGATCCATCAATGAAGGGCATTGCCTATGTTCCAGCAGATGAAAGAGCTGCCATTCTTCCAAACCATGGAACGGCATACAAGGACCTGCACCAGCAGCCTGAAGCCGTGTGTCACAGAATGACGGTGCCTGGTGTGCATTCAGCGATTAATGCTGAACCACTTTTCGGCACTTTGAGAGAAGGATGTCATCGGATCCCCAAGATAAAAGAAACTACAGGTACAGCAGTAATAGAGTGTCTCTTCTATTTATTCTTAAAGCTACAAGTTCATGTTGAGGTCTAGGTAAGACATTTCTGTTATCTTTATCTGGAACTACATCATCAAGCTCTAGCAGACAGTGAGATTAGACCTTCAGTTCATCTGTTCATTTTACTTGTTGAGATATTCTGATGAGCTGCATACAAAGATCAACTTTTTAAAAATCCTCTCATTATGGTTTGGGGGGACACTGATGGAGAGGCCTCTCTTCCATTCTTTGGAAGCCTCTCCAAAATCCATAGTCACCTGAGTCCAAGATACTTGTTAGATTGTAAAATTACTTCAGAAGTTATATTAATGTAGGGGAGCAAAACCTTTGGTTCATTTCTTAGGTATCTTGCATGCTATTTTAGCAGGTTGTCAAAAACATGCCAATATGAATAAAGAGCTCTATGTGTTAAGAATAAGAAAATGTCACTACCTTATTAAGCATGAATTTACTTCACAATCTGACAGTAGGTGTTTCTTTAAAGTTATAAAAAATGCAGTTTTCAGAGACAACATTGAAATTCTTTCAGATGGATTTTAAATGTTTCCCTCTTCGTGGATTGCAACCCGCATGTAGCAGTAGTGTGTGAATGCATGAAAATCCAAAAGTGGAACAGACTAGGATTTAGAATGAGAAATAATCTTTCTTTGCCAAAAACTGCCAGAAAGCCAAACCAAAATTACCATCTTTCCGTACTCTTTCAGGTGTAGTTAAAGAAGGTATTTTATTCTGAAATTATTCATCTAATTAGTTAATATAAAACACGCAATCCATATATTAGGGGAGATTTGGGATGTTTTGTACATAATTTGCTATTCCTTTTCTTGAGTAAGTCTGCTGTAGTGAAATGAACAATTGCTTATTCATAAATTTTAATTTTTTGACCAGTCGTAAAAAGGCATTTTAGTGAAATACAAAAGACTAGTAAAGAATTTTTGATGGAATATTTTGAGGAATGGAGACCATTGGGAAATAACAGGAAACCATTTGTACTGACTGTTAAAAGATATTTAAAAGTTCAGCCTATGAATATTGTCAGGGTGATGCTTAATTATTCTGTCTGCTCTTCTACTACCCCTAGTGTAGCTTTCACAGAGCCTGAAAAGGGAAGACGAGGAGGCATGCCTACAGCTTTTCCTAGACAGCCTCTAGCTGACTCCATCATGCTATCATCCATGCTATCAGAATCAAAGGTGCCAAGTCAAAATGAAGACTCTTGTGACATTCCCAAAGTAAATCAGGCTTGTGGGGCAACAGTTAGTTTATGGCCATATGACATGATAGGAGGAAGCCTCAGGATGCCTCAGAACAAGAAAATGCTGAGACGCAGCAGCAGTAGCAGCAGCATTGGAGGATCTGCAGGCACTGAGATGCTGTTTGAGAAGAAGGCAGCCACGGCCAGCTTGAAATGCCTGGACACCACCCAAAAGGATGAATCCAAATCGGAGAGAAGGGTGGAATTTTCCCTGGGCAAAAAGCTGTCAAAAAGTTACTCTCAGAGTTGTGTGTACGTCAGCACTGATAGGAAGGACAGTAAGAGGTGTTCAGGCACAGGCACCAGTCAGAAGGACTCCAAGCAGTGTCGAACACTGCCCTTGCGAAAGCTGACCGGCAGCACCTGGAGGTGTCGGGGCCCCTTTAGCTATTGCTTCCTTAGCAGAGGAAATGATGACAATGAGGAGGAAGATGACCAAGACAGCCATCAGCTCTCGCATCTCTTCGAACCACAGACCCTTCGTGAGGTCGCAGAACCGGTTGTTCAGTCGTCCAGTGACAATGAGCAGAAAGTCTTGGAGTCCCCAAAAGCTGCTGAGCCCCCACATGATGCAGTCAATGAGCATGAGATGAGCAGTGCTGACACCCAAGGTGGCCAAATTGATGTGAATCTCAATGATGTAGCCTTCGATGCACGAATCACACGAATAAATGCGATGAAAGAGAAGACGTATGCAATGCCTGATGGATTTATTGCAGCACAAAAGGATGCCAATGAGCTACTCTCACTGGTCCGAGCAAGTATGGGCAAGAGAGAAGATTTACATCCAGAAACATATGACCTTAAACTTTCTAAGTACAAACAACTGTTATCTTTGGAATCGAGACAGTTGGGAAGTGCCTGCAGGAAAATGGCCATGGCTGATAAAAGCCCTGAGGAAATGCTTTTAGCTATGACTTCCAGCTTTCAAGTACTCTGTTGCTTAACAGAAGCCTGCATGCGTTTAGTTAAAGTCATGAACTCTGAAACACAGCAGCAGGAAATTATAGCTAAGGTAGACGAGGTTGTAATAAACTACATTTGTCTTCTGAGGGCTGCAGAAGCAGTGTCAGGCAAGACCTCCGGTGATCCTAGCATTAAACTCTTGGCTCGACATCCGAATACCATGGCCGCTATTGTAAGCACACTAACACGTTCTCTTAAAATGCTTTTAAACAAATAAAATACAAAAGTCACTTCATAATCTACCTTTGCAAAGCCATACATTAAAAAATTTTATTTACTGTATGTGTATGAACTAATGTAACAAAGTCAGCTTTCTCTGTATATTTTGTTATTTTATATAAAATAGGTATGAGATTAAAAAAGTTAAAATACTGAACATTAACAAAAGAAATTACTAGATCTGTCCTTCGGTTTATACAAAAACAACAGCCAAAAAACCCTCTCCCCAAGATCAGAAAAACAAACAGAAAAAAGTCCCATATAGGAGCAAATTGATGTTTGGCTATTTTTCATATAGTCAAATTTATGGTTGTATGAAGTGAACTTCTAAAGCCTGTTATGTCAATGAAATTGTTTTCTGTTTCATCCAAGTTTTCACTTGGAGAATGCTCCATGTTTAGAATAATTAATTAAATCATAGTGTATATAACACAATATTTAATGTTTTAAAATTATAATTTTTAAGCATTGAAAATAGCAAAAAGACATTTAAAATCCAAGAGACTATTATAACTTACTAGAGAATATATATATAATAAATGATTTTTTTGTTCATATAGACTGAATTACCCGATTCTTCTTTTCTAGGAAATTCTGTATTTAAAAAAAAAATGCATTGAATATATGAATATTCCAACTTCAGAGGGGATCTAATGTATTGAACTGTAGTGTTGGCATTTTAGACGCTGAAGGTAACTGTGGAGGACTGAGGACACAGAAACCAGAGTGGTGGTGGTGTTCTCTGAAATGAAGGATTGATGCCATAATGGTCAGACCAGAATGTATGAGGCAGGTCTACATACCCTTTTTTCCTGGTAAATGACAGAGAGGACCATCAGAAAATTCCTATGCTGTTTACTGTTTCATCATATATTTATGGTGCACCTGAACAACACGGACTGCATCTATTTTGTTAAATATTTTATACTTCATATTTTATGATTCTGAATGTTTAACTGTAAATAAGTTAGAAATAAAATGAAATTTTCAGAATACAATAAATATCTCTGAAATATTTCCAGCTAGAGACAGTTTGTCTCTTGAGTGATGACAAAGGCAATTTGTGAACAATCTCTTCCATCTGAACCATTCTGGAAAACATTTTATAGCCTTGTGTTTGAGAGGCAGCCAAAGCAACAGCTCGCAGTTCTGGCTGGCAAATAGGCTTTCACAAGAGCGTCTGGTGAACTTCTCAGTGACCAAGGAGCAGCAGCCTCCATTCTCCAAACTGATGTAGGTAATTTTCACTTGTTTCTCATAACACCATGTGCAAAGGGTATTAGTGCTCTTGTTTTGAAAACCTTACCCTTTCAGTTGAAGCACACATGAAGCTTTCTGTGCTGAACTAGAATGATTAAACCAACAAAATTAAGGAAATTTCTTGCACTTCATAAAACATAGACATGCCTTTCCCTCTGACTGCAGAGAAACATCTTCAGAAACACAGTACCAGAAGCTTAATCTGTTGTGCACAGTAGAAAAATCTGATTTCTGAGACCAATTTACTTAGTACATGGACCCACTTTGGAGGGCAGCTCAGAGGTAGGCTGCAGTCTGACTTACACTGTTGGTGGGTGACAACAGCTTGTCCTGTGTGCTGCTCACACTCAGTGCTCTTGTTCTGGCAGCCCAGAGAGTGAGATATGGGGCTGTGAGCGCTGCTCTTGTGCTCCAAATACTATGGGATTTGAGTATTTCATACTGGGGAAAAAAACCAAGCTGAACAGTTGCATTGGTATCTATTCCTTGATGATTTTCTGAGTTTATAAAAATGTCAACAGTGATTTAAAAATACTAAATTTCAAAAATAAATTTAGATTGTCACAACTAAGGATTGGCATAGATAGGAATGTGTCACTGTAAGCATTTCTAGTCCAGTTCTTTTCATTCCACTTCTTTTCAGTTGATCTAATTTTATTTCAAAGGTAAGTAGATTTTTGTTCTTAGTGTTCAAGAACTTTTCTGATTGTAAACTTTTCTGATTGTTTACAATCATTTTCATGTTCATTTTACTACTTAAAGTTAACTNTTATTGATCTAAGTTTATTTCAAAGGTAAGGTTTTTGTTCTTAGTGTTCAAGAACTTTTCTGATTGTAAACTTTTCTGATTGTTTACAATCATTTTCATGTTCATTTTACTACTTAAAGTTAACTATGGTCTCTGGTCTCTCTCTGTTTGTTTTTGGTTGTGTTTTTGTTTCGTTTGGTTGGTTGGCTGTTTTTTTCTGTTTGTTTTTGGTTGTGTTTTTGGGGGTTTTTTTGTGTTTAACAAGTGTGTAGGTGGGTATCCTCTGCTTTTTAATGCATTTTCATAGAATCATAGAATAATTTGGATTGTAAATCTAAATGGTTCTCTGTAGCTCACCTAGTTCAGCCCCTTCTCAGGTCTAATCTGATCAGGTTGCTCAGGGCTGTTTAAAGGTTTTATTGGACACCCTCCAAGGATAGATGCCCCACAATTTCTCTGGGAACCAGTTCCAATATTTGACGATATTTATGGCTAAAAAAATGCAGAAATTCTTTAGATCTAATCAGAATTTTCTATGTTCCAACAACATTCATTGCCTTTCATCGTATCACTGTGTATCCTTTGGAAAAGTCAGGCTCTGTCCTCTCTATCCTTTCATCAGGCAGATGTAGGCTAAAATAAAGTCTCCCCTAAGCCTTCTCTCCTCCAGACTGAGTAAAACCAGTTTCTTCAGTCTTTCCTCATGTATCATGTGCTGCAGCCCCTGACCAGCATGGTCACCCTTGACTGAAGTCCATGATGTGATTTCATAAACCACCACCATGCTCTTGTGTCAATTTTGATAAATAGGATCATCTAGCCAAGCTCTCTGAGGCATCTCTTAGAAGGCAGTTTCTCCTTCCCCCAGGACTTTAGATATTTCTGTGTGGTACCATGTGAATGTCTTTTTCATAATGTTTCCATACATATTTATATGCAGGCTTTTAAATGCTGCCTTATGAGAGCTTTGCAAAGCTGCTGGAAATGATTTGTTTGCAGTCTCCTAGAATCACATATATTCACAGGCATATTAGGGTAGTGTCCCACAACCTTCCTTTGTCAGAAAGTATTCTCATCTCCCTACAGGGCTTTTGGGAGACCCTATTGCAGCCTTTCAATACTTAAAGAAAGCCTTATGAGAAGAATGAGGACAAGGCTTTTAGCAGGGTCTGTTGCAGTATGAAAAGAGATAATGGGTTTGAACTACAGATACAAGGAAGAAATTTTTTTATTATGAGGATGGTGAGGCAGGGAACAGATTGCCCAGAGTGGTGGTAGGGGTCCCGTTCCTGGAAACATTCAAGGTCAGGCTGGATGGGGCTCTGAGCAACATCATCTAGTTGAAGATGTCCCTGCCCATCGCAGGGGGCTGGACAGGATGACCTTTAAAGGTCCCTTCCAACCCAAACTGTTCTGTGATTCTAAGATCCTATGATTCAGCTTGTCCTGTCCAGCTAAGGAGAGTATTGGATGATAATAGACATAACTGTTATTAATTCTGGGGCATATGACCTTGCACATCAATTGCTGCTGAATTATAGCCCATTTCTATTAATCTTGAGCATTAAGGTAATCTTGTCTTCCTGTGTGGTATCCAAATTGATTCCTACATTATTTGCACATTTTAACTTCATGACATCAGAGAATGCCATCAGTATGTACCTATTTGCACTAAGGCAGTAAAGGAATGCTAAATGATACAATGTCATCTATATACAGTATAATACAAAACTTCTATAAACTTTTCTATATACACTATATGTTTAGTGATTTTTAACTCAGCAAAATGACAGGCATCTTCATGTTTAAGTCCTTGAGTTCAAGCTGTTTTATAAAATATTGGGCAAAGTTTGCCATTTTAATATTAAGAAACAAAGCTGCATACCTACACTTTTTTCCTTCTATTTCATTAATACTCCATCAACTCGTGATCACTGGAAGATCCAGAATTCTTCATGATGTCCTCTCTGCTCACCAGACATGTGAAATAGTCACACTAGCGCATTATTCAAAGCTGAGAAATGCATTCCTGAGTAACTTTGTTTAAACACAATTTATAGCAAAGAGAGACCTGATTACTGCACTGAAATCAGTTAAATTTAGTAGTATTTTATCAGTGATTAATTTTCCTCACTAGGGTTGGCCAGAGCCAGAGCCTCTTTGCACTAAGCACTAAACTGTTACAAAGTGAAAACTTGGTTATGTCACAAATAGTTTAGTGATAAACATGTGGCACTAACACTAAGCAGTATTTCAATTCTCCTCTCAAAATTCAGTAGTAGCTGTTCTGCACAAAAAGAAGGTGATCACAATCTTCCACTGCACTATCCATGGAACAGCCCTAATATGTTTTCAGACCTAGATTTTGCCAAAGCCATAGAGAGGTTGAGGCACAAATCATTAAAGTCTAAACTAAAATTAATAAAATAAGTTAAAATAAAATAAGTAAAATAGTAAATACATTTTCCTATAAGTGTTCACAAGGTAAAATCTGTCAGTACTGATGGAATTTGGAAGATGCTGATGGTGGAAATTCATGAGACTCAATCAAAACTCTCCCATTAGAGCTGGGGAGAGTGAATTTTGGCCCGTGACATCTGGGAGCAGATCTTTGATTTCATAAGGGTGGGAGGGAAGGCAAACTAGCCTAACACCCTCTTGTACTATAGCAAATATAAGTGTTTCAGTATTGAATTTGAGGTGCATTTCTTTTACAAAGAGAGTCTGTGGCACATTTGTATGCAATAGGAAATACTTAATTGCATTTTAAAGCTTTTTTTTTGTCATTCTGAAAAAAAAAGCAATTATTTACTCTGAGCCTGCAAAGCGAAGAGAGAGTAAAAGGAATGTATTATGTCTCCTGCTCCTCTAGAAAAATAATCTAAATTCCTTTTTTTAAGTGTTTGTCCTGTTGCACTGGGTTTATGAGAACCTTATTGCTCAGGTTTCTGGGGTGTTTACTCCTTATGATACCTGCACTTGCAACAGTCTTATTCTCAAAACATTTGACAGATGTTACCTTGAACTATTCCAGTTTTTCTCAATGGCCAATGAGGTTATTGTCATTTGTTCTTCAACTATGCCTTCTTTCATGATTATCTTTTTGCCTTTTTGATCAGACAGATTTTAATTACATCTTGCCACCTGTTTAAGAGGTGCCTCTACAGCCTCAAAATAAGGCACCTATGTGATCCTTTTACTGTACTTTTAAAAGTGGAATGAGAGAGCATCTGGGTGTTTATCTAGTAGCCTAAGAAGCTTCTTCTCACCTGTGAGGCCAAAACTGCAGAACACAAATATTGGCCAAGCTGAAATGCTTGTGACCTTCTCACAGGGAATGGCTTTCATTTTGACACTGCCAGAAATGGTTGTCCTAAGACTTATTCTCCAGGTGATGCTTTCCTCTTTCCATGATGTAATGGAATGGAATGTAAATTATTAACTAGATTAGATTTTTGCGTTGATGTTTTTGTTGACCTTCCCATCAGTCCAGTCTGTTTCAAGTTACCTGCTCAAACTGAAGCAGTCTGGTCTTTTATTGCATGTTTCTTACCCTTAATGAAGCCTGTTTACCATCCATCACAGCCTTGAGCTGTGCTTATCAAGGTCTTCCCCTCTGCCAGGCAAGTCACTTGCAGGGATTTTAATTTGGTGTTTCATGTTCTCATGTATTCTCCTTGTCCAAAAAAAAAGTGGCATTCTTTGTTGTTATTTTCTTTTAGAAAATCAGAGAAATCCACACCCTTGTGGTTCCATTTTTGACCTTACTCTTCAAAGATAGGCAAGCTCTTAAGACGCAGCCATCATTTTTGCTGAAGGTAGTGTCTTTAACATCACTTATTTGTTTATGCTTTCCTTCACCTTCCCTTGGGCTTCTAAGAAACGTGCTTTATTTTGTACCTTTAATAGCAAAAGAGCTCCCTTTATATTTGTAGTCCAGGCTATCTCAGAATATACAGACTGTGTATATCTCTGACAGATCCAGCAGTTATCTAGATGGATGGTAGGTGTCTCAGTGTTTGCTATAAAACTTAGGAATCGATACTTCCAACTGAGTGTACAGCTTCTGTGAGACTGTCGAGTTACTGACCCACAGTATATCCACCACTCTTTCCCCAGGCACCGTGCCATCTCTGGTGAGCTGCCTTGAGAGCTGCCACAGCACTAGGTAAAGTCAAGAACCTCTGGTAGATAATTCGTGTCAGTTAATTTTATGAAGTCGCATAGTGTGAGCAAATGTGGATATTAATTTGAAAGTTGAAAAGGAAAGAAGTTCTATCAGCTCTACAAGCTCTATTAGCAGGGCTTGCTTCAATGTTTTAGACCATGTCTGTGTGGCTGATCATTTAAAGAATTTATGGCATGATGTGGGGAGTTTTACGCTGCTGTGTCAAAGGTGATGACAACAGTGTGAATACATCATCCATGGTTACTGCAAAGGAAAAATCTCTGCTCTCTGGAGGGATAAGGTGTAGGTGTACCCTCAGAACAGCTTTATTTATAGTCTGTGAATCCTGAAGAAGACTAATTACTGGTAAGTTATGTTTCTTTCTTGAAGACCAATCTCTATTCTCTAGTCTACCCGTGGATTATGATAAAGGATAATGGGACAGCAGTCTGTATCAACAATGAAATTACACTTATAATAATCAAACAGATTACTGTTGTTTCATACTATAAACAGAGAATCAAAAGAAGATAGTTGCCTCTAACACAGATGTGCAGAGAGCTATTAACAACAAGCACTACCCTCCCATTTTTATGTAATAATTTGATAATGGGCAACACTGAGATGTTACACAGTGATGGTTGTTTTTACACTGTTTTTCTAGTTGCTCTTCAGAGAGAAGATATGTGTTCAAAATCCTTTTTAGCAGTGCATTGCAAGATTCTCCCATGTTGCTCATGCCTTTCAAATGACAGCTTGGGCTGATAGTAAATGTCATCAACAGCTTTATCCTTGTAAATC
Organism: Chloropsis cyanopogon; assembly: GCA_013400585.1. NCBI lineage: Eukaryota > Metazoa > Chordata > Aves > Passeriformes > Irenidae > Chloropsis > Chloropsis cyanopogon. The sequence continues at coordinate 16,708 of WEZZ01005057.1, forward strand.
TTCTTTTTCATGTGCCAAACTCTAAGTTTGTATATAGGAGATGTTTGAAAATGGTGTATCTAAGTTTTATTGGTAACAACCTGAAAGCTTTAGCCTGTGTTCCAAAGTTTGGTTTCAGTAGAAGTGCTGAGTTCCTGAATATAAGTCTTTCAATATCCATGGAAAGAGGTGATCTTAGCACTTTCCGGGAATCCCATTTTCATAATGGCCAGGACTGGTTGTTTTTTTTTTTGTTTTTTTTTTCTGAAAGAGATGCTGAAGGATCCAGTTTTACTTTAAACCTTTATTGCCAATGAAATGGCCACAGATGCAGCTGAGGATTTCGTTTGTCCCTGGGTTGGCAATGCCGATGCTGTGGATGCCTGAAGAATTTCCCAATCTGTCATTTTGCTGAAATGGAGCATCCTGTCATCCTTGCAAC
>WEZZ01005058.1:9513-45146 GCA_013400585.1 Chloropsis cyanopogon
GGACTTTGCTCACTAATTCCCTGAGCAGCCTGAAGTCTGCTCTCCTCATGTCCAGAGCTGGGGTCTTGCTGGCACTTTTTTCCTGTCAACAGAGATTTTAAACTTTATCACTTTGTGGTCAGTGTGGCCAAGACAGCCACCAAGCTCCACTTTGCTCATGAGATCCACTCTGTTGACAAGCAGCAAATCAAGGACAGAATCTTTCCCAGTCAGCTCCCTTAGGACCCCTTCCATGAAGCTGTCACCCAGATTTTTTAGGAATCTTCTGGCGCAGGTTGTACCAGCTGTGTGATGCTCTCAGTAATTTCTGGCAAATCCATAAGGACAAGGGCAGTTGACTTGGAAGTGTCCCTTCGTTCATCAAAGAATAAATCCATCAGCATCACTGTCCTGGCTGGGAGGTCTACAGCAGACTCCTACAATGACATCTGCATTATTTGTTTGCCCCTTGATTCTCACACAGAGACTCAACTGTGCCATTGCCAACTGTGAGCTCCATATATTTGAACACTTCTATTACACACAATGACAACCCCCAACCTCTTCTGCCCTGCCTGTCCCTCCTGAAGAGTCTGTAACCGTCCAACAGGGCACCCCAGACACAGGACTCATCCCACCAGGTTTCGCTGATACCTGTAATGTCAAATCCCTGGGACTGGGACGAAGCCTGAAGCTCCTCTTGTTTCTTCCTCACATTGCACCTATTAGTGTAGAAACATTTTGCGTGTGGAAGATTGTAGCCACAGCCAACACCTGGTAAAGCAGATCGGGGGATTCACTAGTACTCCTTTCCTCAAGTTTTGGCACACAGTCCCATCACTCATCAGTGGCGAGCCTCATTTGTCCCTTTCTCTCTTCCAAGCTAGTTTATAGCTCTAACCATGAGCTCTGTTAGCTCCTGTGCTAGAGCTCTTTTTCCCCTTTGAGACAGATGCATCCTGTCAGGTGTTAGACTGGGTGTTGAGCATACCATCCCATGGTGAAAAATCCCAACATTTTTTCACTGACAACAACCTCAGAGCCACACATTGACCTGATGGATCTCCCTATTGCTATCAATGTTATTCCTTATTACCCAGAAGGATCAAGGAAATCCTGATCAAGGAAATCAATGCTCCTGATCCTTCTACCAATCGCCCCAGGGCCCTGAAGTCTCTTTTGACTGTCCTCAGACTTCTCTGTTATTTCATCACCACCAGCTTGAACAACTAAAGTAGATAGCAATCAGAGGGCTTTACTAGACTGGAGAGTTTTTCAGTAATGTCCCTTATCTGGGCGCCTGGGAGACAGCAGACTTTGCTGTGAGTGGGGTGCACTCTGCTATTGGGCCCTTTGTTCCCTTAGAAGAGAATCTCCTATTGCAACTACCCCACTTACTCTGTTAACAGAGGAGGTCATAATGCAGGGGAGAGGTGGCGCTGCTTTAGGAGGCCCCACTATCCCAGAAAGACCTCTGCTCACCTCATCAGTTGTCTGGCTTTCCAGTTCCAGAGCCTCACACCTTTGCAGAAGGTGCCAGTCCTACTTGTCAAACTCCAAGGAGGAACCTTCCTCCTGCTATGTGCAGTGACCTGCTTCCAGCCTTCATTGTGAACAGACCCTTGACTAACAGTCCTTTGACTAATTACCCTGCAGGGTTCTGAATCCACCTGCTTTTCCTCTACAATGGAGGTTTAAGACTCCCGAGAGTCTTGAGACTGTAATGTCTCTGAAAAGAGTCAATCTCTTGCTCCTTTGCTGAAATACTATGTATCCTATTCAATTCCTCCTGTAGCTCCTTCACCTGGTGACACAGCTCTTAAACCACAGCACACCTTCTGCAAAAAAACTGCTGGCCCCAGCATCAGGGAGAGGTACCAGGCACTCCTGGCAACCTGTGACCTGGAGAGCTGCAGTAACAGAAACTACAATTATTAGCTGTAGTTTTCAAAAACACAGGCATAAGCCTTTACCTGAGCCAAGGATCTCCAATACCTTACCAGGAAATAAAACCAAAAAAGCCTGCTTGAGCTGAAGGCCCAGAACATTAGCAACACCTCTCCTAAAAATGGCCTATCCAAAAATGTGCTCTTAGAAGTGACAACCGCTATTTTTATCCAAATTTACAATACACAATTTTATCAATGTATTTCCATACTTAAAACACATATATTTGGCTGAAAGACTTAGAAGTATGGTGGAAGTAACTTAATGAGTTAATGGGGATTGGGAGTGCTTTGACACTTGAATATAAAAATTGACCACTAACATTTGCTTCTTTTTGCCAATACCTTTTAAACATTAAGTAGAGCGCCAGATTTGAGACCTGATCCAGACAGAAATGACTTGTATGATGAGAGAGAGCTGAAAGCCTCTTAAGCACACAGGCTAGGTCCAGATAACCCCAGGCAGTGACCCTCTGTCCCCATTTATGTGGGGCTTCCCAGTTCCCAGCTGTACAAGCAAGGGCTTGGCTGCAGATCTGGCTGGAACTGCAGCTGGCGTGAAGCACACGAGCAGGACCCCAGCCCGGAGCAGCACCAGGGGCACAGCAGCTGGGCACCAGGAGGAGTGACAGCACTTCAGTCCACCAAGGCAGTCCTGCATCTCCTGTGGACACGTGTCTAAAGAGGTCCACTTAAGCTCTGGAAGTGAGTAAAAGCATAGTGACACAATGATCAGAACTTCTGAAGCAAGGAAAAGTGAAATAAGCAGTAAGGTTACAGACAGAGTGCATGTGCATGGCCTGAAAACACAGACCTACTGCAATTTCAACTAAGACTGTAGCACTTCCTTGAATGCAAAAAAGTCAGTGGTAAAAGTTATTAAAAATTTTGCTTAATTATTAAACATTATTTGTTCTGAAAAAGAAAATGTGGACTAATAAAACAGTTACTTGCACATATTTAATGAATTTTAATATTAACACTACAATTGCTAAAAATATCAAGGAAAAAACAGATTTTCCAATAAAAAATATACATGGAAGCTTCAACTTTTGTATGCAATTTGGAAAGAGAAAAAAGAAAAACCACCAAAATCAGACATTTAAAAATGGGGAGGATTTGCCCTATTTTCCCCAAATTTCCCCTATTTCCTACTAAAATTATCTATTCTTGTTTTATAAAGTAGCAGATCTTAAAAGACATTTGGGCATTACTCCGTGTTTAGCATGTTCACATCAACTACTTTCCTTTATGTTAAAAAGGAAAAGCCTGCAACACATTGAACTGAATAAAATGAGAAATAATTAAAAGTAAAATATTATTTCTTCTTTATACTATTTTGACATACTTGAGCTACAAGAGTTGAGATGTTTTCAGGCAAATGTTGGGTTTCCATTTCATAACTGTACGCATTTCCAATTAAATCAAACCACCTTCACATCAGCCCCTGCACAAATGAAGGCTTCCACATATAGGAGGGAGTATGGAAAGTATTACTTAACTAGTTGATCAAATTACAGTAGTTGAAATGCATCGGTTTCAGTAACTTAGAAGTCTCTTTCAAATTCAGGATACATAGGATATCAAAATCACAGGGACAGAGCTAGAAGCCATCTGATAGCCGTTTCCTCCCATTACACACTGTTTGCAGCAAACATCTGGCCAACGTATCCTTCATGACCTCCGCAGACTTCCACTCAACCTGCCCTGCTGCACCACTACTCTTACCGTGTTTCTCCTCATGACTCCGTTAATACAAGTTAAACATGCTGCTGCTTCTTGCAACCATCCGGGACACAGGAAAAAACCTTGGGCAAAGCCATTTTTCTTTACAGAGGTTTAATCAAATGTCCCTTCATCCTCTCTACACTGGAGAAAGCAAAAGCACACAACAGAAATAATCCCAATTAAGAACTACTGTTATCACTACTATAAAACACTAGCTGTTAAACAGCTGTAATACTAAAAAGGGGGGGGAAGGCAGGGGAGAGGGGATTTTCAGCAGCAGATAATTCGGCAAGAAAAGCAGTGTCATTCAAGGCTCAATGACATGCTCAAGTATCCACGACCAAAACAACACCCAGATGCCACCAAACATGCAGCTCTCCTACCTCCGCCAATCAGCAAAGCCTCGAAGAGTTATAACCTACACGACTTGTACATAGTGATGGCTTTATTTCATTATCTGCAGAACTGTATCAAAATTTTATCAATAGAAAGAATAAAAACAGATCTTTCCCCTATTCAAGTTATCAAGATGGATCAGATTTTATTAATTTATTATCAAGAATGAGGTGGATCAGAGGCTGGACCCAAGTGCTCCTTCTTTCATGGTAACTTGCCATTTAAATGCAAGAAGAGAAAGCAAAGGGAAATCTTAAGGAGCATGTCTGCATTGTGCAAAGGGCTGTGCTGGGAACCCAAGGCTGGACCAGAAGTGCACTGCAGAGCTGTGCACCAGGCCTACAGCCATGCCTCCTTGTGACACCAGCTCCTGAGGGACACAGCTGCACCACACCAACATACACATGGCATTACTGATGCCGACCCTGATCCCTCCATCCAAGATGACAGCATCCCATTCCATGTAAACTCCTCCGTCTGCTGCCAGCAAGCCTGAGTTATTACCACTCTCTCCATGGCATGATGTGTCCCACATCTACTGAAAGTCATCTACTGCTCTTTCAGATTACAGGTCTTGTTTAAACAGGTGTTTTTGTTCCAGGTTGACACACTGAACTAGCATCTCTCCCATACCAGTTTCCCATTTGAGTACTGTCTTGATTTTTGCAATTCCTCTTTGTATTGTGTTCGATTAAAATCTAAATCACAGTGATGACAAGGAACATTGATGTTGTAAACAGACACCTCTTTAAATAAAGTTGTGATCAAAGCATCGAGTAGCCCAATAAAACCCAGGTGGCTCTAGCTTATCGCATGCCATACTTATTATTTCAAGTGTCCCATTTAATAGATTTCCAGGTGTCAACAAAAGGTTTGTGCCAGTTCTTTCACTTCTGGCTCTGTTTATATATCTGGTGCCTTTTGATAAGAAGGTCTAATATTAAAAAAAAAAGTTTAAAAATACTCATTTTAAAATCAGGCATTTCACCACAGTTGGCAAAACCACAGAAACCAGTGTGTCGTCGTATTATTCACCATCTACACAAAGCGTAGCTAATTACAGAGGAATACCAAATGACTCATGTTTGCCATAGTTTTCTGGGGGCCAATATGTTTATCCAAAAAATTCCAAAAAATTTAAAAATTTAATGCCAACTTAAAGGGATTTAAACTGAAAGTTTAATGCAAAAACACAGACAAATTTTTTAACTAATGGAAGTCATTACCTTTAAAATTACTATAAGCTCAGACAGCAAGCAGGCAAAGAGAAAAAAAAACTGGTTTGACATTTATTCTTCATTTAACTTTGTGCTTTATGTGTCCAAATACATCAACTAATTCTTCACTTGAAACATCATTACAAGAAACATGCCTTGGAAGTATCATACAATGGAGCACTGTGAATAGCAGGAACCTTTTTTCAAATGTCATTTTAAAAAATAAAACCAAGAGCTTAAATTTCTACATTTGAGGACAGAAGGATGTTTCGTTTTTAATTCTACACTATTGCATCAAAGTAGACTTTTACAAGGCGCTTCCTCATCCGTCACCCTGTCATTCATCATTTCAAGTAGTGTCCTGCATCCCCTCCAAGCATATGTTATTTTCTGACCCACTATTTCAATTTCTTTTCATACAAAAGAGACAAAAATTTTGCATGGAAATGAGGCTTAGAGGTCTAATATTTCTAAAATGCTATTGCACTTCGCCTTCCAAATCTCCACTTGCCTTTCAGTTGTAACTGAAATTTCAGTTTCCAAATAAGCCAGGTAGAGATGCCAACAATATTCCACTGAAAGCCATTAAGAACTGGACACCTAAACTCCTGTGCTGTTTCTAAAATGTTTGAGCAAGTATGTGTTTGTATAATGTTCAGGACACTCAGAGCCAGCTGACGCCTCTGGGCATGAGCACAGTAAAGCATAAATCAGGTCACGCTTCCTAGTTTGAGAGCTACACAGCTTTCAGGGTGGAAGCACTAACCTCATTCCAATTTACATCTAAACATTTCTTACTCCCACTCCTTATTCCATCTCCTCAGCATTCCTCATACCTTCAACACTTGGTGCCTATTGGAAACCATCACTGCCTCCAAGTCTAGTAAATTGACCAATCCCAAACCCATCCTCAACTGTCCTTTCCTCTCGTCTTCCAACAGTAACACACCACCAAATGAATTTGACACTGAACTAATCTAAAAAGAAAGCACATGGCAGAATGAAACTATATATAAAAAAATAAATACATATATATATTTATGTGTGTATATATATATATGCTTGCAGGCAGACATTTCATTAACATTTTTTGGTTTTGCAATTATTTTTTCTATTTCTGAGGAGAATTGTCATATTTGGTCTAGTTTCTGATCAGTTGGTGTTGTACCCTTGTCTCTCTTATACATGATGGGGGAGGCATGTAACTAGACAGCAACATATCTAGTCTAGAAAACCATTCTCAGTAGAACAGAAAAAAAAAATCTTGCCTTGTATCTTTAGTGACTCCTTGTAGGACTGAGAACAATGTTTCTCAGCTACAAGAACCACTAGGCTCAGGGGATGAAGACCTTCAGAATTTCCTGAGTATACAAAGACCTCCATTTTTACAAGTGCCTGCTGTTCCACTGTGTGAGAAAGTCTGTCGAGGCTCAGTGTGTACCAGGAGTGGCACCCAGTGTCCAAACTGCATCCTTACAACAGCGCCTTCAGCTCCCTTCTCAGTCTCTCCTTGCTCCTTTCTCCCAGGCTGCAGTTACAGAAAATCAGCGGTTCTCTGCTTAAACTGTACATATACTCTAAGTAAAGTACTTTACACACAATTTTTGCCAAACTGTTTAAATCAACTGTGCACAGATGAATGAAATTTTCAACTGTTCAATGTGGAGAACAACCATTAAGTCTGGTAAAATAGTTCAATTAAGCCATAGAGATACAGGTTAAAACTCCAAATGAAATCAACATTTATGCAGACTATGGTATTTCAACTATACTAAACAACCGACTTCACAGTCCCAGGCTGATTTATTCTCAACCATTGGCACTGCTTTAATAGTCCAAACCAGTCTTCCTAAACATGTTTTGTTAGAACAGAAGTAAAAATCACTAAAAGAATTGGAAAAAAACCCCATAACAAAACAACAGCAAACAATTTTCATGTTTTGCAGCTATGCGGGATTTTAAAGACCATCTACTGTGCTTGGCTAACACAACTGAGTAAAAATGAGAGTGACAAATCTAGAAAATAAAATTGTTTTGTTCTTCCCAAAATTGATCGAGGGATAACACTTAATATTAAACAAGATTCAACACCTGGAGTAAGTTATAAAAAAAGCTTCCCCCAAATTGCTGCAAAAGCTACAATTTATAGCTTTTTTTTTCCTTCACTATCACAGAGTGGCAGAAAACAGATCAAGATAAACAACTTAATTATTATCACAGTTATCCTAAAGCATTAAACAAACAGCTGTTATTCTATCCATAAGTAAGAGCACAGTATGGAACAATGGAGCAATATAAATTGGTAAAAGGAAAAAGAAAAAAAATAGGAAAAGAAAAAATAAGTTATGTCCATCTATGTGAAAGTCAAATTGCAAATGCCCCTTTCAGTAGTTTGGCCAAACTTCACCCAGTCAGTTTTCCTGTTTCACTAATATCAAACCTAAGCCCTACCACGACATCTCTCCCCTCAAACAATGCAGCCCAGCACTATCTGCCTCACGTGTGCAAGCTGCAAGAACATTACATGCACCTCTTTAGGAGTCAAATGCCTTGCAGCTAAGTGAAATTCTGACTTCATTAAAACCTAAAAGATTAGATCTCAACTCTACTGCAAACATCCCTAAAGACGCTTTTGTTTCTGAACCAAAGACACAAAACTGGCACAATTTAACAGTTTATCGGTAACTTCAAAATCATGATGTTCAGAGTCTGTAGCTCCTCCCTTACCCCCGATTTCTCTGCTGCATAAAAGAACACTAAAAAATCTGCGATACACAACACACGGATCAGGTTTTTATATATAAATATATATCTATATACGCACACAGACACTGAACAGCATGTTCAAATCCTTGAATTACTCCCCTGGTAAGATTTATTTTGTTTCAACAAGACTTCTGCTTGCAAAAACACGCACACATTGCACAGCAAATATATCTCTTGTTAGGTGCCTAATATGGCCAGGGAAACCATTTTGATTATTCTGTGCCCGCTTATGCATTGTCCTACAAAACAATAAGATAGAACAGCAAGAAACTAGCAATTAAGAGAGTCTAAATGCACATCGGGAATCACTAAAATCCACGCTAGCCAAGTCAGGAACAATATGACTGATGAATAGGCCAGATTATATTAGGATTGTTAGCAAGGGTTAGAAAATTATCCTTAGCAGATGTCCCTTATGACCTATATATATCACACAAAGAACATGCCTGTACTGTTTTCTAAAAAAGTTTTAAGGAATCTTTCCATTTTTATTACTGACTAGAACTCCGCATGTCTGCATGTTGGCTATAAATATGTACAGAGGATTTATCACACTAAACTTACTAAAACACATTTTACTGTAAACAACCTATTTTCATGTGTATTTTTCTACTACATGAATTTACGCTGTACTGAAGCATGTAATCCAATAAAAGAAATCAAACTCTGTATTCAGCACAGTGAAACAAAAGACAAGCTGCATATTACAAGCTACATAATACTGCTACAACTTATCAACTGACACACCACAAACCAAAACAGAATAAATTTCTTCAGTTAGATGAGTGAGAGCCTTATCTGCAATAAATACATTTTTTGGATGCAGTCAATAAGGAATTATATAAATTTAAGTTACTGTACACTATTACATGTGCAACTATGCACACCCTGCTCATCTTCACTAGAGCTTTAAAGTAGTTTTTACTTTCTTACATTTTGCTGATATTAAGATTCTATACACTGGATTACCTTCAAACTACAGAGATAAGCAAGATTTGCTCAGTTTGAGCTTTCTCAGTTTCTCCATATATTTTTTACTGCACCACTGGATTTCACAATACATATTAACCATAAACAATTAAGGCTAAAATAAAGAGACAAATATAAACTCTACTAAGGATTTTTCTCTTTTCTGTCAAAGACTAGTGTTTTTAGAACATGTTTAAAGTTCTATAATTCTTTATGAAAAAAATTCTTATATCTCTTTAACTCCACTGCTGCAGAGGGTTTCCCGCCAGCAGAACAGATTTCAAGTCTGTTCCTCAACTATTTAATTCCAAATTCAGTCCTGAACCTTGGGCCAGCTTCTTGTCTCTGCCTTTCCATCAAAAAAAATAAATGTGAACACTATGAATAAAAGAGGTGCAACTTAGATTTCACGTGTACTAGACCTTAAATATGGAACATTTTCTTAGAGAATAATGCTACATAATTTTTCCACATTATGCAGCTGGTAAGTCCATAAAACATTATTGAACAAGAAGTAAGAATGAAAATGATTTTTCATAATTTACTGCTACTATTTCTTTCAATCAGTTTCTACTACCTCTTACACAGATGTATTGATTTGAACTGCCTTTCAACAGAACTATAGGCATTTCCTTAATTTTAGCTCTCAGAAAAAAAAAGGGGGGATCTGCTCATTTTGCTGTGCTTTTCTTCAGCTCCCTCAAGTTTATTACAGCTTTCTTTGGGAAAGGAAATGGCTAAATACTTGCATTAGCAAAAAAGGAAAGGAGGGGGAATGGAAAGAGGTAATAAGAAGGTGTTGAAAGAACTCTCTCTTCCTCTTGGTCCAGTCCCACAGGGAAAAGAACAGATGAGTGTGGAGTCCAAATGTATGGCCAAGGCTGAGGAGAACCACAAGGTCCACAATCCCTTAAGAAAGAGCATGCTACAAACCAAAGCAAGACATGCAAAAAGCAGAGTGTGATCCAGGCTGTCCTACTGAAACACTGTTACTCCTGTAACACATTTCCCAAGACCAAGGAACAATCCTCAAGGATGAAGAAGTTGAAGGTTTTTAGCAGAACTGACAGTGTTGTCTTCACAAGGTTTGGGCTTCCTTCTGGATGAGGCTTTAGTTCCTCCCAGCACAGAGGCAGACACAAGAGCAGATGTTAAGTATGTGTGTATATATATATACATACACACACACAAGCACTTTCATTATTTAATTGGTTATCTGCTTCTGTGCTTTTTTATGTCTTCAGTCAGTGTTCAGCTGATTATATTAACACCAAAAAAAAATTAAATTCAGAATAGCTCATTTGTTATATTTTACCAAAACTGAAGGTAAAATAAACTGGGCTTTCATATTTCTGACCATATAAAAATTAATGGATTTCTGCAAGTCTTACAGAATTTTATGAAATATCCATATAACAAACAAAATTATTGTATATCATGATTATAAATAAAGAATACAGCTAAGGTAGAACACAAGCTCTGAAGTAAAAACTCCTGGCTTCAAGATGAAATCTGCCATATAATGAAATGTTTAAATGCATAGCTGAGTTGGATACAATCTCCCAGCTCATTCTAATACTGCTAAAAATCAGTTATATACATCTAACTACCTATCTCTTAAAAGAGATGGTTCTCTAACTTCACTTTCAGCCTAAGTAAGTGAATATTCTTAAACACAATTTTCAGTAAAGTACAGCACGGAAGTTTATTAAGTATGATAATAATATCCCTGCAATTGCAAATTACGGAAAAAAAAAAAATCAAGCAACCTACAACAGATTTTAGGCTAGGTTTTTCTGTTTAAAATTGCTCAAGGAAAAATGCCATTAAATATGTTTTCTTTAAAAAAAAGGTTGAGAGCTAGTAGAACATTTTGCATTTTAAATCAAATTACACTAACTTATTTTGCAGCAAAATTTCAATGGAAATGGATTTAAATAAAACTTCAATAGGCACAGTACTTTAAAGAGCAAAATTACTTCTCTTTTTTGATACAAAATTAGATGATGAACAAAAGGATTAACCTACCACTTTAAAGTACTGCCCCTACAGTAAAAATCAACTTGAAAATCCAGAAATGCAGAAAACAAAGCATTTCAGGCAGTTTGTGCAATATTGCCAGATGAGGAATAGTTGATATGCAATTTTTAAGTCTGCACAATCCAGTATTATAAATCCCCTTAGATAAGCCAAGGAGTTCCATCACAAGAGCTTTCTCCTTTCTCAGCTACGCGCGGTAGAATTGGGAAGCAAAGAAGCAAACCCGCAGAACAAGCAAGCTCCTGTCCTGCTTTTAGGATACACACACATGAAGTCAGAATCAAATTCTCCCATCATTTAGGCTGATTTAAGAACCGAAAAAACACTGAGTCAGGATACTCAATGCACTTTGTAACACATTTTCTGAATTCATCTGTGTAAAAGACTGCATGCCCCTTATCAGATGAAGGCACCGCGCTCTCCTGCGCTGCCGCAGGCCCCGGCGCACCCGGCCGGGAGGGCGGCGCGGGCTGGGCCCNGCGGGGGGGACACACCGCCACGGAGCGGGGGGGACACAACGGCCACGGAGCGGGGGGGGGGGCGGGGACACGGGACACCCGGACAACTCACTTGCCTCCGGCAAGGGAACTAAAAGCACTGTTTCTTAGCATCAAAACCATCCTCTGGCATACACTGCCGCATCTGATAGAGACAAGCGCCCGCATCCACACACCCAAGGCACACTCCAGCCCGCACCCGGTAAAGTAGTCTGTTTAATGGATAAGAAAGAAGAAATCCTAATAAAAAAGACCTCCAGTCATTACAGGTAAGTCTGCAGAGTGTGAAAACTTAGGCAAAACATTTAACAGGCTGCATGCCTGCTACTCCACTGAACCATCACAATTACACAAACCATGTCAATATTAGCTTCCTTTCAGGAAACAAATCAAGGGCTTGCACTAGGGACAGGTAAAGTACAAAATAATTCAGGTGTGATTAGCAGTTTTATTGAAGAACCTTGAATATGTGATACATATTATTAGATGACAATTAAGCACATAATAAGTAACATTTTTGTCCATCAGTATATTGCAATATCAGTTCTGGCAAACCACAAAAAAAAAATATCGAAGATCAGATGACAATATTTTGAGTGCTTAACAACTGACCATCCACCCGCTGTCGTAATCATCTGAATTCCTTATATAAACTAAACCTTACTGAGACTATGGACTATTTCACACATTCATTACACCCAAATAACAAAAAAGGGAATCAACAAAACCCCCTTAAAATTCTATATCATTTTTACATAGAGAACAAAGTGTAACTTCATAAATGCATGGACAAACTTGACAGGCTTTCGCCAGCACTCAGTAATTGAAAAGTCAACATTTACACAGTATGGCTTTCTTCCTAAATTACAACAGGTCTTACAAAAAACACAGATGAGGAATTTACATAAACTGACTACAAATGGAACCAGAACCAAGGCTGTGATTTAGGAGCTTTTGGGTCATCTGTTCCTGTCCTTAGTGAAATAAAATTCGAATTTCACATAAACCTGATTTCTTCATTTCATAAACATTCCATTTTCTTACAGTAAATGAAAATAGACATGAGCTACAACTTTTATACCTTAAGAGAATAAACCTATACAAACAAACAAACAAAAAGAATAAACCAGTCAGCTAAAATTGCATCTGCCTATTCAGAACATAGTTACAGTCACTGCCACGTTCAAGGTCTGTCATGCAACAATACAAGAGAAATACAAGAGGTTAAATACAATGATAAAACCTTTGATTTAAAATGGGAATGAAACAAGAAAAACTGACAAAATCTAGCCTGGACAGAAGCCTTTACAGAAAGGAGATGAACCAACACTGCTGGGGGGGCTGTGATTTAATGACACCAGGACTTCTATAGCAATACTAGCAAAAGAAATCAATCCTCACAGAGTCCATTTGGACCCTATTGCAACAAGACTTATGAAAAGTCTAGAAAATATGTCTTAAGGGAACAGCTGATGGAGCTGTGTTCATTCAGTCTTGAGTAGTGGAGGCTCGGGAGGGACCTCACTGCTCTCTACAACCACCTGAAAGGAGGGTGTAGTGAGGTGCCTGCAGTGAAAGGACCAGAGGAAATGGCCTTAAACTGAGACAGGAGAGATGCAGATTAGGTATTAGAATTATTTTTTTTTTTTCAGTGTTAGGGTAGTCAGGCACTGGAATAGGCTGCCCAGGAAGGTGGCAGAGTCACCAGCCTTGGAGGTGTTTGAGAGGTATCTGGATCTGGTCCTGGGTGACATGGTTCTGGAGTTACAGTGGTAGGACTGGGCAATAGTTGGACTTGATGATCTTGCAGTTTTCTTCCAACCTTGACAATTCTGTGATCCTACCTGAAGCCCTCTGCTTCTGCAAGGACCACATGTCACAGGTGAGCGAAAGGGCAGCGCTGCAGGAAAGGCTCAGCAGCTCAAACTGCTGCTGCCCCTGGCCAAGTAAAACCCTGAATAAGCACTATTTATGAGCTATGACACCTTTGTCCACATGCAACTGCACCCACTTGAGGCTGAAAAATGGTGGGTGTGTGGAAATGTTGCGCTATGTTATTTCTAGTTGTTACTGAATGATTGCACAACTAAATACAACCTAAAACACAAAAAAACAAAGGTAATTGAATTAATCATCTATCTAACTTCTAACCTGAAAACCAAAATGAATATTCTTAAGTAACAAAGTAAAAATTATGTTGGGGGATAGGGGGAGAAGGCATCAGCTTTCCTTCTGGAGCATTTCAGAGGGAATCTAATAAAAGAAGAAAAAGTTACAACCATATAGAACTTATTCTGATGTATAATTATCTAACTGTCTCAAAGTTCCGACTGGCATATTTACCACAGGACTTAGTTTATTATCTTAGCTTAGTAACTAAGTTACTAAAATACGTTGGACTGAAATAAATCTGTCTTTAAATAATGTCTCACAACATCAGTAATGAGTGACAAGAGCATTCATTTTAACTGTTGTATTTCCAAGAAGGGAACATAAATTTAACTTGGGAGAAAAGCTACTCAGTGAAAAGAACAGAAGATAAAATGGACTAAGTGCAAAGGATTGAACTTAACATGTTGCTAAGAAATAAAATTCATAGACACAAAAAATACATTTATTTATCAGGAAGAACATAGAGAAAATAAGGTTTTTCGTAAACTTTTAACTGAAAGACTGCAAAAACTATGCTCAGACAAAAGCCTGGAAGTACCCTAAAGTGAAAGCACTTCTCAGAAAACTAGCCTCAGTAAAACAAGCTAGAATAATACATCATTTCACAGAAGTACCTAAGCCAAAACTCCTTACAGCAGAAATCTGATTTTCCCTAAACAAGAGTTGAATCTGTGGGGTGGAAGACGTTGGGAAGCGGGCACAGGAACAGGAGTTGTATGTTTAAATCACTGGAAGTATCTTCATGAAATTTAAGATCAGTGCTTTGAAAAATAAAGTCAATGCCTATGAGGATTTAAGTGCACCAGCAATAAGGAAACACAATTATGTGAAAAGTAAATGCCTAACCAAAAGCCAAAAGTGCAGCCCTAAAATACTAAACATTCACACTAAAGCATCTTTTGCTGAGGACTCAACAACAATTCTGCAATTTTCCTCCATTAGCTCACACATCATCAACTAAACTTCACCTACAGATTTCTAACAGAGAGCTGGGTTCAACCCTCTCACCCCCACTAAAACTCTCATGCTGCAGCAGGCCAACCTAAGTGTTTAAGACTTCTCTGACAGGAAATCTTACCAAAAAAATTGCACTTTGTAAAAAGAATCATAGGAAGACAACGCTGCAGGAGAAGCTTTCTAAGATGAAAAACACCTGTGGATTCATACGTGGTGGATAGCCCGCCCAGATTTGCAGTAACAATTACCTGAAGCTAAAAAACCTCTCTGTTTTTTGTAGTTTCAGAAACTGTCCAATTCAAACTGCATTAAAAAATGTTCTTGCCCTGAAAAAACAAGTTCAGATTTTTTTTAAAAAGAAAATTAATTTTTGAAGGAATTCCATAACAGCAAATAGTCAAAATTTGATATTATCTCAAGCATTAGCAACACGAGACAAAATGGCACCATTACAAAAGCATAACTAAGCATATCTAAAGAAATGGTTGCGGTAAGCAAATTTAAATACGTCTTTATCAAACTGATTCTTAAATGTCATGCATACCTCTTTCAAGTTCAATTTAAGGATATTTTCTTAGCACCCTCAAAAATGTGTTTTATATTAGGTTTGCACAGCTTAAAAAAGGAAAACATTCACGTAAATGTGTCTTGCCAATTACTCAACAGTTTATTTGCTCAAATATCACCCTCCTGTACAAAAGCTCAAATTCTCTTAACAACAATCACCTCGAGACCACTAAGACCTACACTAAGGCAGAAGATGATGCAACGTCATCCTGACAAAAGAGCACAACGTTAAGGATTATTCTGTGTGACAGCAGAGCTAAAGTGCCAGGGCCTTTGTATTTTCCCTCCATATCTGTGGGCCTGAATTTGTGCAAATATATAAAG
Source organism: Chloropsis cyanopogon (assembly GCA_013400585.1). NCBI lineage: Eukaryota > Metazoa > Chordata > Aves > Passeriformes > Irenidae > Chloropsis > Chloropsis cyanopogon. The sequence goes on from WEZZ01005058.1 coordinate 25,072, forward strand.
CCGGATAGGGTACTGAAGAAACACACAAGTCTTAGGGGGAAGGAGGTGCCTCATTATCTTTGGTTTTTAGCATCCTGTAATTTAACATTCTGGCACATAACAAGAGATTTCTCTACTTGAATTATCTGCATCTAGAAGAAAAAGAATCTTTTGAAAATCTGGCAGGATGCTTGCATAGGGAAACATAGCTTCAGGGAAAACAAACAGGGGGCTTTTATACAACATTATTGTTTTTCACATTGGCAAGATAGAAGACAACTCCGAGGAGCCTAAAAAGAGAGCAAAGGCTCAAGCTAGCAACCTCAACAGCCATTTTGTTTAGGTTTTCATCTTCTCTAGGCTCTACTACATAGGTTAAAGAGCTCAACACACCCCTAGTAAAGGGAATGCAGAATGAACACGAGCACTTTGCCCTTCCTAAGTGGTTCAGTCTATGTGTATTTCACTGAGAAGAATACAGAGGTAACATCTCTGTGATCCATGCAGCACATGCTAGGGAAGATGGAAACCAATGGGAAATTCTCCTGAATTAGCTTACAGGGTTTAGCATAGGCAAGCTCCTGACCTGGCTGCAGATTCCCCAGCACTGTCAGAGGCAGCATCAGCCTCACTGCCACAGGCTCACTTCCCACTCTGGCCAGAGTTTGCTCTGCTTTCTGTGCCCACAGCATGGGAATAGAAAGTTGAAAAGCTAAGGGGTCCAGGTGAGGGAAGCTTTGCCTTTGGACCTTACTTAATGCCAGGATTATTGCCTACTTGCTAAAAAAGGAGAAAGAAAGACCTGTACCAAAAATCACTTTCCTAGAAGGAAGTTTCTCCCAAACATGAAGAGCTGAACCCTGCACACCAGATCACAGGCTTACAGCTCAGCATGGGAGCCATCCTATGGTGAGCTGAATCCAGCTCCAACACTGAGAAATGCATTTCAATACTTGCTCTCCTATCAGCTACATGGAAATAATTCAGCCATTTCCTACAGAAAAAAAATGAAGCATGGGGTCCAATTAAGAATTTAGATTACTTCAATTCTTTGAAGAGCTCCAGAAGAAAAGGAATCTATAAAACATGATTTAGTAAAAAAATATAGTAAAATATAGTTCTGACTCAAGCACCATGTTATTGTAGGACAATTAAGATTCCTTTCTGTTTTGCACTTTTTTCTTTGAGCTAAGTGTATAATCCCACACAGGAAGCATTAAACAGCGGTGAAACCTTACCAAGTTGCAAAGAATTCTTAAAATTATCTCTGCTATGAAAGCAGAGTCCAAGATTCTTTTAAGATAAAATATTAATTTAATAATAACTTATCTCATTGTAAGCAAGAAAAAGCAGTTTATATTTACAGATGAAGTGATCCAAAACAGAATCAACTGTAACTATTTTGACTATATTGCCTCTTTAGTTACTCCTGAAGTTAAACTAACTCTTTATACCCTAATAAAGTTTTTCTACTAGTATCATTAAATACACACACACACACATACTTATAATATCAAGATTAGAATTGTAAGCCTTTTAAGTTTGCTTTATAAATTTGATGTCATTCTGTGCCAAGCCATTCATACTAAGAGTGTCACAAACAAAACATCACTACGACCAGGAAAAAACACTGAGACAGATAGCAACCACCCAGACTACATTCTAGCTCACTTGGAAAGCAAAATGATCACCCAGACTTCAAGCTGGCCAAAGCCTCTTAAAACTTACAAAGCTCTGCTCTCCAGGCTTTCAATGAGTACTTAACACATTCAAGTAAATCCACAGAGAAGCAATCTACGTGCCGAGCTGCATCCAGATGTGCACGTATGCACACACATACACACAGCCATTTCCATAGAAAGCTTTAAAGTGATTATTAATTACAGACAGGAAACTAATGGAACTTCCTGTGTGGACAGTCTCATCCTAAAATAAATGTCCATATAATACAATATTCATTCCCTAGAACTTCCCTTATACAGACAAGCTTTAAGTTGAATATTCAGGATGGCACTCTGATTAACCCATTAACACCCCAAGCCACACTAAAAAATCTCTCTGAGAACAAAAATATCTCTGCTTACTGTGAGGGAAAAAAGGTCTTTTTAGCCCATACAGATCTTCTTTTCGGTCTAAGTTTTACAAAACTGTAAACTATTACCTTCATCAAAGTCTGCATCATCTTCTGTATGTTGTGGGAAAGGGAAGCAATTTGTGATTTCAAGTCTGTCATCCACCACAAGACCCAGCAGCACTCCTTGGACCACTTCATTCCCCTGTCCTTCTTCTTGGTAATGTTTAATGATCTTTAACACAACCTAGAACACAAAACAATAAAATCATAATATGCAATGCATTATTTTTGTACTCAAACTATGTATCTAGAATTTTAAATTTGTTGCATGGATTAGAGCTGCAAACCAATTGAGCTATTGGCTTAAGCACCAGACATTTCAATACAGGTTGAGGAACAGACAGCTATCCTAATATTACAGGGAAAAAACAAGACTATTAAATAAACCATCAAAATGCAGTTCTAAACCAATTTTCTGAAACACCCTTCTAAAATGAAATATTGATCCTTTTTACTTCAGCTTGTTGCTTTTAACAGTATCTTGCAGGCCCAATAAGCCCCCTCTTAAGGGAAACAGCACACAAGGAACTAACAAAACATCTTAAAAAGCTATGCAGAAACTGGTAGGAATTTTTAAAAAGGTGCAGATCACATCAAATTTCAATTGCATTCATCTTCTAAAGTACATCTCACTCAGTTCTACTTCAGATGATAGTTCAAGTTATATAATGTGAATGGCGTGTCAGAGGGTATTTAAGGAAAATCAATGATGAAAGAAAAAAATGCACAAATTACTCGTGGTATGTTTAACAACGGAATTTCCACTTCCTGTCTTAAATCTGAACTCTACAATAAATAATTCTCATGAGATGATACTGTAAATTGGAACAGCATGAACAAAACCACTCAAAAATAGTCGTTTGCTAGCAACACTTCACACTTGAATAACGTTTTATACTCAACAAGAAGAACTATAATAAGGTAAGACACTAACCACAAACATTGACTTGAAAGAACTTATGCTTTGTCCAGCATAAGAGAGGTTTATTTTACTAAAGCCTAATCCATCCATTCAAAATTCAACAGAAAATGTCTGATGATCATGTTTTCATAAAGCAATACTACTTTAACATCTGCTGGCAAACAGACTAGTTTAGTAGATTTCAGCTCAACTGCCCTTAGAACACACTTTGCACAAGTACTGGCTTTTAGTGAACATTCTACAGGGGAGGGGGAAAAAAAAGGTAAGTTAAGCTCATATTTAAACATCAGGAACATATATTTGTCCCTAGCTTTCTCCTTTGTTGATTAGCAGACGTCACATTTTGTAAAACACCATTAACCACAATACAGATTAAGTGAAAGAAAAAGGAGACTAGAATAGAAATTATTTACAAATACAGTGCCTTCTTGGGCTAAAATGGGAAAACAAGCTTTATATGCAGCCTACTTGGAGGCAGGGCAGAGAGGGTAAAACTGAAAAGAAATACCCATTTCCAGCTAAGTTGGATATAAGTATCAAACTGGACTAACATCCACTGATTCCTTGTTTGTTTACAGTATCACTCATTTGTGCTTCCTCTTGCATCTAGGTATACTTGCATCGAAGCTTCTCAATCATAGACAGAAAACATTTCACTCCAATACACATTCACATCTGTCACTCGAGTCCTTCGCAGCCACGCCTTTTTTTTCAATTTGCTAAAACAGGCCTACAGAGCAGAGACACAAAGAGATACTTTGGTTATATCCATCTTCTTTCATGGGAAAACAGTAAGGAAATTAAGATCAGTGGGCGGTGAAGCAGTATTTAACAGTGATGGGAACAGTACTGCAACCACCAGTTTCAGATCCCCTGGACGAAGAAGATGAATGGAACACAGAGTCAGCACATAAATAATTTTCCACTTGCATTTAGTGTAAAGCTAAGGTTTATCAGATATTTGCCATAAGCCCTGTCTTCCCCAGTCACAGCATCCATAACTACCCTGCCAAATTACAGCACACAGTATACTCAGTTGTCTCCTATACAACTATTCTCAGCTTCTTCACAGTCTTGTAAGCTTCACCTTTTCCAGTATTTTTCTCATTTTCTCTTGAGCTCTCCATGCATACTGACTGTCCCTGTTAATGTGAGTATTGCTTGCCTGTTTGATTTCATTCCAGGAGCATTTGTGATACAATGCCAATCTGCTGCAGCGTTTCTGATGATAATTGCTCACAGAAAGCAGTCACAAATGAAACAAGCATGGGCTGTCACAGATTATCAATGATTTTTCAGAGAAAGAAAACTAGGAATTCAAAACTCTCAAATGTTAACCAAATACCCTAACACACAATGAAGTTATTACACAAGCCTGCACTTTTCAATCTCCAGCCTGAAGACCAGAGCAGACATTATCCAAGGAGATACAGACCTCAGGGATTTAAGCCTACCTGCAACCTTGTTTTCCAACAGAGTCTGAGAAAGGGAGCACAGAAGTTCATGAACTCAATACTCCAAATTTCACAACCATTAGGACACTGCAGAAGTTTGTGTTTATGACTGCACTGGAAAATACATTAGCTACTGAAATCACTTATAAAAAGGTGCATCCAATGACACAGGATTCTTGTTTTCATTTTGTTCTTTTTTCTGGACAGTTTTATTTAACACATAAGACACCAGTCTTTTGTACAGCAGACTCTTCAAATCAGATTGAAAAACCTGCCACCAAAATACTACCATATGACCAAGCAGGAAATGTGCTCTGAAACTTGTGTTTCATTACTAAAAACAGACCTGCAGGTGTAAAGCAGAACTATTTCTCTAGTAATAACATCAGCTACAACACTAAAAATGTAATTTCTATTTGTTTGCTAGTCTAGATACAGCAGGAAGAGCTGACCACTATGCAAACACCAATGCAATGACATTTCTGACTGAATGTCAGAACCAATACTACATACTGAATAAACCACATATACCCAAGAAAAATGAGCACTAACTTGTATCTAGACATTTCCTAGAAGAAAAAGATGTTATGTTTGTGAAGCATTGGAACAGAATCAGAGTAGCTATATTGGTCTGAAAATAAATGTAAGTGTTAATGTAAATAATGCAAGTAATGTAGCACATTGAAAAATATTAGTTTTTCCAAATAACACTTTAAAAAATCCCAAAGAAATCTAAATGAACACCAGTATAAGCATCTTTCAGTCAATGCTGACTCACCTTCCAAACACCATTTATAATTCCCATCCAATTATTTCCCTAATAGGAGATATTGCTCCTTTGTACAAGGCTGATTGTTTTTAAATACCCATAGATCCTTCACTGCTATACCATAGCTACACAAAATTACCAGTACCCAAACCAAACCATTTCAACTGCTGCTGTTACAAAAGTAATGCAGCTGGCCAGCAGGGAAAGGTTATGTTTTTAAGGAGAAAATGTATCAAATAACAAAAAAAGCCCTCAGATTTCTAAACTCTAATACCCTGAATACAAGTCAATAATCATATGCAGCACAATTTAGTAATTAGCATGTAAGGAATATTCAGGTACATAAAGACTCTTTAGAACAGGATATACAAGTAATTCCTAAATAAAACTCAGGAGTCCCCCAGCCTTGTAAATTTAGTGTTCAAAACGCCAAAGTAATTTAAACACTTGGAGTAGCCACTTGTGAGATTTTAATGACCATTAATCCTCAATTTAAAAAAAAAAAAATCAACCTTGCAACTCTGCAGTGCTCCTAATCTCCAAATCTTCAAAGCACTCCTCAAACATTAAGAATAAAGTCAAACAAAAAACAAATTTTAAAAAAAAATTTGAAAGTCATTCTGAAACTATTAGGAACATCAAAGATACATATTTTAACTGCATACTGCAAAATTTTAAATTGGGCTACATCCTGACATCATAGCTGTTAATTTCAGAAGTTTGTACCTCGCTACAGAAATACATGTAACATGAACCTGCTGCTGAAGTATCCTGAGCCTTTTGGGGGGGTTCTGTGAATATCCCACTGTAGGGACATGAATATACCAAGATGCATATTTCTGCATTTTTCTGAAGAGAAACAACAGCAAATCAAAGCACTGAGGATTCATTTATGGCAGTGTTCCAGAGAGCTGAATGTCACCACACTGAAACCAGATTTCCAGTACCTGTGCCATGTCTTACACATGTGAAATCACACAAGAGAGAGCTTCTGTTAGCCCAATGAATACATGATTGTTGCGGTGTGCTGTGTCACATGATGCAGCACACTGATCTACACTCCTAATTTAAGTATTTATATCTTTTTAAATGCTTAACATTCTTTGCCACCCAAGAAAGCTTTGTGGTCACAACCACTAGCATCAATTGGCAGCATCTGGGGAAGAGGATGGGGAGAGAGTCTCAACTCTGCATTATGTAGGTGGTTTCAGCATGAATGTGGAAGGTGCCACAGCGCTCACACCCTCTCAGTACGTAACACTACTGCAATGGAGATCAATATTTAGCTTGGCAAAAGGGTCTTGAAAGCTATGACTGCTAATAATGTGTGAATTTTGAATACATCCATACCACATATGTAGCCTTCTCCATACACACTCTTAAAACTCAAACCATGAACTTTTATATTTGAGTGTTTCAGCATGAGCAATTTTATTTGAACTCCTAGCATAAACCAAATTCAAGAGAATTGATAACGCAGCTTTGTAAACTGAGAGATCACAATGTTAGTCATTACTAACAATGACTCAGGCAATTGTGTTAGCCTCAAAGATGCCTAGAATCAACATCTTCTTGATACATATAAAATGCATATATGCCACCTCTGGATAAAGAGTTGAACTGTTTAGCAATTAATAGCCACATGAAGACATATCACATTTTACTCCAATTTAGTGGCCATGACTCCTTCCCCAGGTAACCCTACACCAAAAGCAAATCTACAACTGGTGGCGTGCTGAAACAATCAATTAGCTATGCAAAAAGGAAATTTAATTCAACAGTTCTGAAATCCTCAAACATGGAATGGCTTTGTTTTTAAACAAAGACATGGAAAAGAATTCAAAAAACCTAGATATCATGAAACATGAGCAATGTTAACATGTTAATGGTTCCAGATGAGGTTTTTACACACTACAGATAAGTGCTTATCCTACACTTACAAAAGACAAGTTCTGGAAGCTGACCAAGCAAAAACTTGCCTTGAGCTGATTTGTCTCCTGGCTACAGCACCACTTGATAAGACAGTAACAGAGACTCTCAACTTTCCTGCCAGGAGGAAAGGAACTCTGAAGTAAATTAAAGATATCATTGCAACAATTAAGATTAAGAAAACATATGTCTGATACACATGACGTGCTCCTCCAGATGATTAAGGAGACAGATGTTTACAGACACACATTGAAAATTCCACCTTAATCAGTGCAATCCACAGAAATGGCTTCTAGAAAGCACTGTGACAGATAACACATCAGAAGTACAAAATCAACAGGTTGGTACCCTGGTCTCAAAGCTGTTGGATATGAACCTTCGTGGCACAAGAGCTGCCACCACGTGAAGTCATGGCATGAGTTCAACACCAAGCTGAGTTGTGTGGCTGACAGTCCTGAAGGACAGAATGCCATCCAGAGGGATCTGGACAAGCTCGAGAAGTAGGCCACAAGAACTGCATGAGATTTAGTAAAAACAAGGGCAAGGTGCTGCACGTGGGTCAGGGCAACCCCCGGTACCAACACAGGCTGGGGGTGATGGGATGGGGAGCAGCCCTGCCCAGCAGGAGCCGGGGGTGCTGCTGGACGGGAGGCTGGACATGAGCCAGCAATGTGCACCCACAGGCCAGGGAGCCACACGTGTCCTGGGCTGCATCCCAGGCAGTGTGGGCAGCAGGTGGAGCAGGTGACTCTGCCCCTTCTACTCCACTCTCATGAGACCCCCACCTGCAGTGCTGTGTCCAGCACTGGACTCCTCAGTGCAGGAGGCCATGGACCTCTTGGAGTGAATCCAAAGGAAACCACCAAGTTGATCAGAGGGATGGAATACCTCTCCTATGAGGAAAAGCTGAGAGATTTGAGCTTGTTCAGCCTGGGAAAAAAGACCTTGGGATGACCTGACTGTGGCCTTCCAGCACCTGGAGGGAGCTTACAAGGATAATGGAGAGGATTTACAAGAGCATGTAGTGACAGGAGAAGGGAGAATGGCTTCAAACTCAAAGAGAGTGGTTCTAGACCAGATATTAGAAAAGAACCCTAAACTGTGAGGGTGCTGAGGCACTAGCACAGGTTGCCCAGAGAAGCTGTGGATGCCCTGTCCCTGAAGGTGTTCAAGGCCGGGTTGGATGCACCTCTGAGCAACCTGGTCTTGTGAAAGGTTTCCCTGCCCATGACAGGGGGGCAGAAACTAGATGATTTTTTAAGTCCCTTCCAACTCAAACCATTTTATGGAACTAAAGATTACAGGTTAAATTTTACAGATTATACTAATCTCAAGAAGTATGACAATTTCTACTGATAAACACAGAATTCACTTAAATGCATATTCCAACTTATTTGCAGAGATCTTTGAATTTTTCCAGATTCTCCTACTGAACAGGACTGCATTTTTGACCATTCCTGACGTGATGGATGGCTACCCATTTTTTCTTTTCATCTTCATCAGTTAACTTTAGAATAAAAGTTCTTAAAGCTGTTAGACTAATTTTATCTCAGAAGAAGTAAAGGAAAAAAAAATTTAAAGAATTTTTCATTAAGACCCTCAACATTCTAAAGTAATTATTTTGGCAAATATCTTGAGTTCTAACTATGTTTGGTGGACAAAAAAAAAATTTAGTTCCCTGAGAAGTCATCAAAAGCTACTTAATCCAAACATTCTGTTGAAAAACCTAAGCCAAGACTGAGTAGACTTTAAAAGCAAGGTAACTTCAGAAAAAATGTTGTTCTGAACAGCAACTTCAGAAATAACAAGCCTTAGCCCTCACTGTTCTATCTAATAAGTGCAGCAGTCACCCTTTGGACAGAAGATCTCAAACACCCGGCAATAATTTACCTTTATCTTGACTTGCTAGAGCCTAAACAGCAACATTTATGAAGCCTTTGTAAATACAGTTCTTGGAATAGTCAGCTTAAATCTTATGTCACTCAACAGTTAATTCAACACCAGATGTTAAACTCTTACTTCTAAACTTGACAAAAATTTGGGGCTTAAGAACAATAATTATATAGGAAGCATAACAGAATGATGCATGCCATTTCATACCATCTCAATTGGGTGCAAATATCAAATTATCCTTTGACACAAGCAGAGGTTTCTTGGAGCTGAGCCTAAATTCACCAACAATGAACAATGCATATTGATCTGAGACGATCCTCAAGCAGAGGATGCTACATATATTTTCACACTGAAATCATAAATTATAGGAGTCTGTCAATTTTGTCTCATGTAGGTCCTCAGCACCAAACCATTCTGGAAATCCATGTTAAATTGAATAGAAAATTGTCCACTTGAACTATGGCGGGGGGATGATGTTACACTCTTCTGTACTATATTAACATTTTTGAGTATTGGGAAGCACATGAGAAGCATCCAAAGCTTCTTGTTCCCTGGGTGTCTGATTACATCACCTGGTACCACAACACTTGCTTAGTTTGTAAACCTTAAGACTTCAGACTTAACTGCAAGAGGGAACATCAGTAACCTTTCTGCTCCACAATATGTACATGAGGCTAAAGAAAACTACCCAAATCGTAGCAGATTATTGATTTAACAAGTCTTTTCTGTCACTTCTGCTTGGTTTAGGAATCAGTTCCCCCTGTAATCTAGTTGGTTTTCCAGATTACCTCTTGCTTATAGCCATCTCACTTTCCTTCAGCATTTGGTTAGGGTTTTTCTCCAACAGGACAAAGAAGGCGATAATATCCATACACAGCAATAAGCCAGATATAACATCCCTTGTCACTTTATCCCAGTAAGTGGCTGACTCAATTTAAAGTCAGTGACAGGCCAAGAGGCATTTTATCAGTTCTTCCTGAACATTAACTGCTTATGTGCCCTGTCTGGGGCATGGCTGAAAAAGCTATACCTTGCTTACCCTGAAGCTTAGCCTAGAAAAAGTAGACATACCATTCATTTTTCACTTTCTGGACACTCTTGCATAGATTATGCCTAGCTCAGCAGCATGCTCAACACAAACTGCAAGCAAAGCTTCAACCACCAGCGAAAATGCCTCACAGAAAACACTTCTAAAGTACCTACCCTTTCAGTTGCTTTATTTCTCTTTTAAAGAAGACCTACTTCCAAACTGCTGCGATTCAAGAGCTCTGGAATTTCCCTAATAGCAAGAGAGAAAACCATTCTAACAAGAAGGCTCTCCTACAGTGACACAGCCTGGCTGCACCTTCCAACAGCCCCTGCTTCCAGCCAAGGTGGCTGTTCCCACAGTGCAAGCCCAGATTCCTACAGACACTGCCAAGGGATTGACACACAGGCTATTCACTCCCTGGAACAAGCTTAGCGGCTGCAAACATCAGTTAGCTGCTCCCCCATTCTATTACTGGGACACTTCCAAAGTCACAAGGATTTAAAAAAAAAAAAAAGTCATAGCCTATAAAAAAAAAAAATTCAAATTAGAAAAATCATTGATTTCATGTAAAACTAGACACAGAACATGAAAGAGACCATTTCTCAAAAGCTAGAACTAAAACTGGTTAATATGCAAAATATAAAATGGAATAGACAAATTGAGACAAGACTCCACAGGTAGGTGTAGTTCAGACTGAAGAACTGGAACAGTACAGACACCAAGCCTGTTTCTGCACAAGTTCAACATTAGAAGGGAAGATTACTGGGTTTTGGCGAGAGGCGTGTTGGGTTTTCATAGGCTGTGGTTTTCCTTGACTCTGCCAGGAATTTACATTCATCAGCTAATGTCTTACAGGTACCATGAAATAGCTGTTTAAGTCATTTATTTACTCATGTCCAAGTGAGCTGCTTGTTCTTGCAAAAGGAAGCAGTTAAACACAAACTGCAGTACATCAAAGGAAAAACTAATTAAATAGTGGAGAAAAGCAAAGGTTATTAAAACAGAAAAATACTGAATGTTAATCAAGGTGTGTGTTACCAAATAGACCAATCTCTTCTTCATTTTTGTCCCACTACATTTGAGTTTCACAGCAGTTCAGGTTAACAACCATCTCCAGGGTTAATCACAGGCCATTAGCACACTTTAATATTGCCTCAATCTAAGCAAAAATGCACCATTACACATGTGTACTGAACAACTGCTGTGTTCACATGCTGGTAAAATACAGTTCTCTGCAATACAAAGTTTCATAACACATTTCACAGTGCATGGAATCATGCACATTCCCATGGAAACCATCAAGGCCACGGGCACTGCAGAATCACTTCCTTACAGAAACACTTCCGTGAGACAGCCCCAGGGCCTCGGCCCTGAGAGCAGCAGGGCATCAGACGATATCAGCACACTGTCAGGAGGCAGTGACAGGGATGGAACCAGATTAACATCCAAAATCCTGCTGCCTGCAAACGGGATGGAGCATTTCCCTGGGACTACTTAGTATATTATTTCTTCCATTTCCCAAATCTCACCGAACAAAAAACTTTTGAAAACATTCAGTATTTCAGGCAGTTTTTGCAAATTGCCAGTAAAATTAATATTTATTATTTTAATGAATTCAATATCTAGCCATCATTTCAAGAATGAAAGCTGAGGACTATACTCCTTCAGAGTACAACATATGGAAATTATATAGAAGTGGTAGAGGCACGGTTTCAACATTTTCTGCTCAAACCACCAGAGCTTTACATTTTTACTTCAACATGCAGTCAATACACACGCTGTGTGTATTAGTGAATCACCATTGTTCAAAATTCGTGGTGCGTGAGGAGTGTATTGCAAGTGTAAGGTTTTCTTCAGCATCATCTTCTAGCAGCTTCCTATAAAAAGATTTAAAGATCACAGCCAAAAGCAGCAGTAGCAATTTTATTTAACACCCTATTCTTTAATCAGATTGTGCCAGACTGCTACCATTTTGAAGCTGAAGAAAAACTGCAAGTTACCCTTAAAATTAGCAAAGTAAGGCAGACCTAGATGGGGATGAGGCAGTGGGGGCTCATCTGAGACTACTGATCTTTTCCAGAAAACACACCCTGCACAACGAAACTGGAATATGCTATTTAAGGGTGTGTCTCCAAAGCATGACTTCCATATGCATTCAACAGATGCTTCCAAGTAACCAGTAAAATCCCTACCGGACATGACTTCCATATCATTTTAATAATTTATAACTTTTTGCACAGCAATTTTTTCCACATTGAAACACTCAGCCTTTCTGGCAAACACTTGGTTATGTGCTAAGAGGCTGCAACAGAGACAGATCCTCCTAGTAACAGCTAGTGCAATCCAGAGAACCAAGCCTGCATGGAGTCTCAGTTTTCCTATTGACTTGAAAGTATAAAATTGAGAAAAAAAAAAAAAAAAAAACCTGAACTATGAACATCAGCTATTGCTTCAGCTTTCCCATCTTTTGAACAGAGGTTTGCCTTTGTATTATCATCTGAACACTGCCACACGAAAATTGCTTCCAGAAGAGTTCTATTTCTAATAACAGCTACTGTGACAAAGAGATTAAAAACAACCATTCTAATTTCATCACGGAGAGTGCCAATGGAGAAGGCAGTATGGCCTTCAAATTGCTTCCAAAGGGTGATGACAGCAGCAGTAAATATCCTACACCTCATCTAAAGTCTAAAAAGCTTTAAAACAGTTAATTTTTTTCGCATTGATAATAATGTAATAGTAAAAAACCCCGAGACGTAAGTGCTCAGAACTCAGCCCCACACTGACGAAGCACTTGGTCAGACTGCATACTTTCCTCAAGTATGCAGGAAAAAAATCCCCAAATATCAGTAAGTGATTTACACCTCCAAGCTCCTAAACACCAAAGAACTTGCTACACAGGAAGGGGTATGCACATTGCTTCTTGCACAGATAACAGCTCCAAGGAACAGGAAGGATGTGCAGCAAACACCCTGCAAAGCAGGATACAATGTGTGAGCAGAACAAAGGCAAAGACCAACAAGTCTCACCTGCTCAAAGCAACATCCGAACACTCACTTTATCCAGAAAGAACCCAAATATTTACAAAAGAGAATTAGCCTGTTACTGCATGCACAAAGCAAAATTCAGGCATATCTTTAAGCTCCAGTGAGTAAATAAGCCTGTCTATTAACTTTAAAATTTGATTAAGCTGAAATAAATTAATGGAATGCTTATCTGAAATAAATATCCATATACAAGTCATTCAAAAATATTCCCACACTTACGCTGAAGTAACTTTGTGTATGCACATTACAAAAGACATTATCCAAGTTAAGGTCTATTGTCTTGGTTTTAGATTATTGAATAAACATACAAAATACTAACAAGAATATTTATTATATGAGCCTAATTTTTTTTCCATTTGGTACATTAACAATTTATTTACTTTTCATTAAGCTGACATGATTTTGTTATGTGGTAACATATTTAACCTGCTACACACTGTTGGTAAAGCCAGTCTCACATCTCTGCAATCTTAATGCTGCTGGAAGATTAAAAATCATATGAAAGAAAAGTATGCTCAAAACTGTACCATCACTGAGAAGGTATTTTGAGCTTGTGTGTAAATACGGAAAAACAACACCCAAAGTAACCATATCCAAAAAATATCTCTGGTAAAGAAATATTAATGATAAAATACTATAGCAACAGTAAGTTGAAGATACATGATCCTTTTTCAAAGACTAGGGGTCAAAAGAATGTTTGCTCCTCTTCCTACAAGGCCTTTCATATGTCTGTAAGATTTATTTAAAAGGTGGAAGAAAAAGTCCTAAGACTGAGCAGAGTGCAGGAGTTGTTCATTTCATAGACACCACCAAGGGCCTTTCAGTACCTGTACCTGCTGGGTTTCTCCTGGGGCCTGCAGTTCTGTGTGCACTCCCCTCACCTCCACCACACTGAGTGTCAGCTGCAAAGCTCTGACTGTCCGACAATAAACTGAAAACCAAAGGAGAACACGTAACAACGTTCAGGGTGCAAGCAGACACAATGCACGGCCTCAGCAACAAAGCCACCACTGGTCACCTCCCAGTACAGAGTCAAAGCTAACACCAACCAGGACAAAAGGTAATGATTATTATCTGCTGCATTTTAGATGCAACATTTTAATCAATAAAAGGTAGGAATTTATTTGAAAGGTATCTGTGGAAATACTTGTGTCCTCAGTATAAACACAACCAAACAGGAATCACAAGAGCACAATCTACTGTTTTCACAGGAGCTATGAATACACAATTACCATGCCAGAGAACAGTTTGACATGCACATAAGAGGGCCAAAAACCAGAGAATTTTAACTGCTAGTGACAGCAGTGTAGAGGGCAACACATTATTTCTCTTCGCATGCAGCAAGAAAGAAAAGCCTGTTTTGAAATAAGATTTTCCCCTTGAAGTCTTGAAGTGTAACACTGCTAACACATTTAAGCCACCTCCACATTTAGATTAACTCCTTTTGTCAGCACACTAGTTTCATGGTATGGAGCGATACCAGATGTTCCAGTTCTAAATGCCTCACTAGGGTACACTTACCATGACACTTAGGAGATGCTGAGTGCACCACGGCACTCTTACAAATCATTTAAAGTTTGTGCTCTGTTAGCACATATCCACTCCTAGCCACTGACAAAACTCACTGAAATTTGCATTCTCAGAACGTCATCACATGGGTACTTTACAAACTGCAGTTCAAGAAATTTCACTAAGCCTGAAAATTGTTCTATTCCAAGGAGGCTCTTGCCCTTTCCACTCACCAGCACACATTAATGCTTTCTCTTCTGCATTTAAGCACAGATTGTATGTCAGAAGTTCCCTTCTGAGTTAGATTCATGCAACTCATTGTTAACACATGAAGATTAATAGAATATAAAACAAAGCTCTTCTGTCTTCTCCATGGTTCAAGGTATCCATGAATACATCAAGCCAGTATTCAATTCACACACCAACTCTCAGAGCCAGCATAATGTGATCTAGTTCTTTAGGGAAACAGGTCAAGGAAAAGTCAACAAGAATCAACTTCAACTTAGAATTCCATTTTAACTCCTTTGGAAGAGACACAAAATACAATACAGCCTGAAGGATGCTATATACTAAAATACTACTCTACAGCTCTGCGATGTCAAGAAACTCTACAAATAACAGCAGGACCCACCACTGTGCATTCTTGCAAAGTCTTCAGAAACGGTAAAGAAGGAAGAAAAAAACCACAAGAAATGTGAGAAAAAAACCACAATATTCACAACTTGAGAAATGTCAGAGATTTCAGCCAGTTCAATGTAGGCTTCACCAGTACTACGAAATTACTCAAACACTATGGAAATTGATTGCTTTCTTTCAAGAGTGTCAAAAGTTGTCATTTAAAAAAGTGCTTGCACAAACATCTGCAAGAAAAGACTTAGAAACTGATTTTCAGTAAGCATGGTACCTTATTTCATTTACTGTGGTCACACATGTCCTGAAGGGCTCCTCCCTAGGAACAGCTGAGGATACAGTCCAACGTATCCAGCCCTTCTACAGCAAAAATAGATGGTAATAAAAAAAAAGGCACAAGCAACCTAAATATCACAATTATGAATAGAGTACTGAAAAATAACTCAATAATGATGTGAGGGGTTTTTTAAAAATGTAGACTCACATATTCTTATCTATGTTTTTGTAAATAAATAAATAAATAAATCCTTTATATATACTTATCAGAGGTAAGAGTACAAAGCACTAGGCACACCACACCATCACCAAACCAGGGATGATGCGATGAAGCCTGAAGTAACAGACTTGGATTAAATCAGTCTGTCAGTATCTGACCCAAGAGAATGTGGCACTGCAGCCTCACTAGTGATGGTGGTGCACAAATGCACAGAAGGCCTACAACCTCTAACCATCTTCTTGACATATTTATGTTTTGGCCAATGTATGTATTTACTGTAAACAAACTTACAAAGCTATCTCAAGGCTAGTGGCAATTTATTACTAGCATTAAGGCTTTTGCACATCAGCAGTTGTGAAGATATAAGAATAGAAACCTATAGGCATTTTGAAAAGCCTACATAACTTTTGCTACTTCCTACAATACGTAAAAATTTTGTGCAATGGACGTAAGTGTAAAAAGAAATCACATGCAGTGGTTGAGCAAAAAAGGAGCCATCACTCCCATTAATGAAATGATAAAAGGAATGCACGTATTAATGCTATAGCAGGAGTTAAGGATCCAGTTAAAGGACTTTGGAAGAACTATGCATAAGCAAACCTTCTTCAGTCAGACAACACTGTTCTTCAGAACCATCCCTGGGTGTGTAATTTTTTGTATGTGTAAATAAATGCAAGGGTAAGATTTAAAAAGTAATTTTGGAGATGAAGAATTTAGTTAGATGAATTTAGTTACTTTTACCTTCCTTCCTAGAATAACCTCATGCAGAAGTTTTGCAGAGAATGAAACACCTTCCCAGTAAAAACACAGTGCTTTGTAACTGCTCTGAAGGCAAATGTGACTAATGATAACTTACCTGGCCTAGCAGCAGACTTGCCTTGCTGAGACTTCCCTATCTCCCATCCCAGAGCTGTTATTTTCCAGAAGAAAGCTTCTATATATCCATCACCCACATAGTGGTGGTCTGACACAACCCACAATCCACCACATGGAGTGTCTGGTTTTGGATATTCAATTCTGAATTCAATTTCTAAATGACACAGACTTCGATGCTCATTGTGTAAAAATGCTCCTTACTCACCCTAGCAGATCTCATGCCTCTGAATGATACACTGGTCCACTTCTGCCTTCACAGTTTGCTACACTGCCTGACATCCATCGCTACTGAAATAATGAGAAATGCACAAATATGCCAAGGAAGTCCTCCAGAAGTGCAATTTTAGGCCGTGTAGTAGGGTTAGAAGTCTCACTAGGGAAGTATTTTAATGACATCTCCAAGACTTGACAGAAATGTAGAATCTTCCATTAATCTAAAAATCATTCAAAGGAGTAATGACTTCTTATGTTCTAAAATACATCAGCTTATAGCTTATAATTGTATTGCACCTTACTGAAAGAATAGACTATAATATCAGTGAACCAAATCTGATTTACTTTAGCAGCTGAATTACACAATACTTGGTTCCCACTGAAGAATTTCTAGAATACAACAAACCTGAGTCCACCAACAGCTCTTGCAAAAAAAAAAAAAGGGGGGTAACCAAATTATGGCATTTCTGTACAGTTATTTCTGACAGCTTGCAATAATCATAGAATCAGAGAATTGTTTAGGTTGGAAAAGATCTCTGAGATCATCAAGTCCCACCATCAACCCAACCCCACCATGAAACCATTTATTTAAGTGCTACATCAACATGTTTTTTTCAAACACTTTTGAGGAATGGTGATTCCACCACCCTGGGCTGCCTGTTACAGAATTTAACCACCCTTCCAATAAAGAAATTTTTCCTAATATCCAATTTAAAATTCCCCTGTACCAACCTGAGGCAATTTCCTCTTGTCCTGTCACTTATTACCTGTCAGAAGAGACCGACCCCACCTGGCTACAGCCTCCTCTCAGGGAGTTGTAGAGAGGGACAAGGTCTCCCCTGAGTCTCCTTTTCTCCAGGCTAAGCACCCCCAGCTGCTCCAGACGTTCCCCAGACACGCTCCAGGCCCTCAATGACTTCCTTGCAGCAAAGAGCCCAAAACTGAACATGGGATTTGAGGTGCAGCCTCACCAGAGCTGAGCACAGGGGGACAATCATTCCCCTGGTCCTGCTGGCCACCACTCCTGATCCAGGCCAGGGTGCCATTGGTTTTCTGGACACCTGGGCACACCTGGCTCACGTTTGGCTGCTGTCAACCAGCACCCCCAGTCACTCTTTCCCAAGCCTGGGCACTACTGCAAACACAAACTTCCTCTGGGCTCTCCACAGGAGAAAACATGCTGGAGTATCCAAATTTCCACAACGATCAGCACAGACTACAGGATGCAATACATGGCACTTAATCTGATCTTTTTGTCAGGATAGCCACAAACAAACACATGAATTCTTATATCTCACCTGAAGGAAAAAGCACATTTTTTTATGTGCTTCCAGAGTGTTATTTTTCATCCTGCATTTTCTAATTCCTTAGAAAGACCAGACCACCTACACTGGAACCCATTTTCAAACTAAGTTCATTTATGAAGAAATTGAAGAGATTAAAATGAGAAAGAAGTTAACTCCAGGATGCTCTATCTGTACCAGATTTTAAAAAGAGGCCCAAAAAGCAGATATGGCTGCATCATTATTTATTATGTTTTAAGTTAACATCCTGACATTCAGAACTTCTTTTCATTACACATACTGGGGTTTTTTACTTTACTATTCCTCTGAAACACCAAACATCTCTCTAAACATACTCTCACAGAGAGAGACCACTGATGCATCTTCTACTCTGCACTCACAGACTCCAAAGCAGCCCACCTAACCACGCCTCTGCTTTCAAAGCAGCCCCACCTGAAGGGTTAATTGTGACACTGCAAGAGACAGGACTCCACTGAAGAGAAAGAGATCACCAACTCCCCCCAGGCCCAGCAGAATTCAGAATTCTTGGCAAGCAATCACTGTCAAGATGAAGTTTTGTTATTTCCTGAGAGCAGACAAGACATTTCAATCAGGGAGGTGCCAGAAACACTCCAGAGGAATTTCAGTAAGACATTTGAAGGATTTATAAGAGAAGTCACTTTGTTTGCAAAGCCAGCAGGTTTATGCCAACGTTCCTCTCCACCACAGATGCCACAGAAGTTTATGAACCAGTGCCACTGTCCCGAGAACACTTTGTCCAGGAGGCAGCTTCAGGAGGTGGAAAGCTGAAAGCTTCCACAGTTTTCAGTAAATCCCCTCCCTCTGTACTGACTCCATGCAAGAGGCACCACTGTGCTGTACCAGAAAAAAATACAAAGGGAAAGAAAAAGCATGAAACAAAACATCCCAAACCATAAGCATGTGCTGGACTGTCAGAGCAGAGCACCAGGGCCACTCACAGCTGCTCTGAACCAACAGCAGCTCACAAAGCAGATTATGTGCCTGATGGAGAACAATCAGGAGCAAAATAAATCAAAGTTACCAGCTGTTACCAAAGGGCATGGCACCAGCCTGCAGCAGGAGCAGTCTGCTCTCCACTGCTGGGGTTTAGGAACATTTCACAACTGGTCAGTTTTCAGCACTCCTTGAAAGTTCTCCAGGCACCAAAGCCACAGGCACACAGTTGGACCGGGCAGGGCAGAAAAAATGTGATTCAGATTTTCTCTTTCACAAGACCTACTACACACAAATAAATTATTTTTCATCTTCTCAAGTACTTACTATACCGTGTATCTCCAGGGTAAGAGCTGGGGACTACCACTAATAATGCCAGGCAGGCTTCAAAGCTTCTCTCAAAACCATGATCTTCCTTCTCAAAACCAGGGAACCAACTCTCTTCTCCACACTCCAGCTGTACAGTGTTCTACTGACATTTGGCAAAGACAATGAAGTAAAAAACAATGTTTCTATCCCTAAGAAGTAACTTTTTCTCCTTGTGCCATTAATATTTTTCCCAACTCCCTGAGACCTGAACCAGCACAGCCAGACCCAGCAGCAGAGCCAAGAACCAACTCTGGCAGATGCTCTTCCACTTTAGGCCTGCATGGTGTCTGTACCAGGACGGCTCTGCTCCCTGCTAAGTCACTTCACCCCGCCAGGTTATTTTATTTCTCATTAAGCAAACGCAGGAGATCCTACCAGCCCCGACAGAGAAGGCCAAAAGAACAAAGGGTGAGGGAAAACCGCACCGCGCTTCACAGCTCTTACACCTGCGGAGTTTTCCGGGTATAGGTATGGGTGTGAGGTACGAAAGCCGAACACAGCGGCGGCGGGCACAGGGCCGGCGGGACTGAGGGGAGGGACGGGACATTGACCGACAAACCACGGCCC
>WEZZ01005058.1:56319-72462 GCA_013400585.1 Chloropsis cyanopogon
AAAAAAAAAAAAAAAAAAAAAAAAAAAAAAAAAAAAAAAAAAAAAAACCAAAACCAAACCCCCCAAAACACTAGTGCACGCAAAAGCCCAAACTCAAAGTCTTTTGGTGGTGCAGCCAGGTAATTGATGAAAATTCTTAATTAAAAATACACTGGCTAGAAATTTCTAAAACATAACCTTCCCCTGAGCTTTATGACAAGCTTTGCTGTGCTACTGACAGTCTTTGTAAAGGTATGCGGAATGCAAAAGCATCTGGCTCACTGCACTTGACACTAACTAACTTGCTCGGAAGCACTTATTTTCCATGTCTATTTGGTGGCAAAAAGGCCAATATGACGGCTGGGTATTTGCTTAAATGATCTCAGAGCAGCCTGACTCATTACAACAAACTGGAAGGTGCTTGCCATGGTTTTGCTTGCAGTACAGTTGTCCCAGGCAGAAAGATGGAACCTGCATAGCAAGACAGATGTCTCCACTGATCATTTTGATGGTGTTAAGGTATCACATCCTCTTGCCTGCCTAAAACAGGGGCATAAAGTTTGGTTTCTTAATGCCAGATGTTTGGTGTGTTCATGTTTTGTGTTGGACAGGGAGGAGTTTGTGCACTTTTTCAATGACAGCTGCATCCCCTGATTGCAGTGCAATTAAATTGTCATGGAAAAAAAAATTAAAATGTAGAATGTGCTTCTCAACTTCGGTTTTGCACACATTGAACTTAAGATTGATGTAGCCAATACAGGCAAACTCTAAACGGGCACTGACTAAGCCTTCCAAATATTCCTAAGCCTTCCACGTAACAAGTGTCAGGATGAGAGGATGTGGTGTTGAGCAGCGCCAAGAGAGGTTTAGATTGGACATTAGGTGAAATTTCGTAACATAAAGGGCGACCAGACATTGGAATGGATGTTAAGGGAGGAGGTGGAATCACCGTCTCTGGAGATTAAGAGTGAACATGGCACTCAGTGCCACAGTCTGGTTGACCAAGTAGTGTTGGATCCCAAGTCGGACTCGATGACCTCAGGGGGCTTTTCCAACCAAACTGATTCTGTGATTCTGTATGCTGATGTGTCAATAAACTACAGCCTCTGTGACAGCATCTGTAATTTTATCAGTACAGTGAACTAGCAAAAAAAGAAAGCTCGGCATTTCTTATCCTAGCAAACGGCAGGAGCCAGCACCGCACTGCAGAACGAGGGGCAATGAACCAGCCCTGAGGTTACCCGTGTGCGGGGCTGGACGGGCAGGCGGGACCCTCCGGGGACGGGGCAGCTGCTCTCCGGAGAGAGACCCCGGCACGGCCGGTCCCGGCTCCCCGGGCAGAGACCCCGGCACGGCCCCGGCTCTCCGGGCACAGACCCCNCGCGGGCGCCATGGGGGTGACGAGACAGAAACACGCGAAGAAGATCATGGGCTTCTACAAGCACAACTTCCAGTTCCGCGAGCCCTTCCAGGTGCTGCTGGATGGCACCTTCTGCCAGGCCGCGCTTCGCAACAAGATCCAGATCCGGGAGCAGCTGCCCGGGTACCTGGACGGCGCCGCGCAGCTCTGCACCACGCGGTACGGCGGGGAGGAGGAGGTGGCGCTGGGGGCTGAGGGTAACTTGCAGGAGGCTGGGAGCATCCCGCAGACCCCGCTGCCTTTCCGAAAGTGGCACGAACTGCTGGGCCAGCGGTGACCCCGCTGTGTGAGGGAGGGCCGGGTGGGTCTCTTCCCACCCGAAGCGTTTGCATGGCAAAGTGGTTAAGAGCAGGGGCAAGCTGAGATCTCCTGGGCCGGGAGGGAGTTCCTGCCTGGCTGGAGCTGCAGCCTCCCAGTCCCGGCTTGTTTCCAAAGCAGCTGTTCGCAAGGAAGGGCAAGGATGGGCTAGACAAAGACATGCAAGTAAAGCACGCACACTACATACTGAAGTTGCCTCCAAGTTGCCTTTGTTGTTACTTGATTATGTATACTGTATATATTAAAATACAAAAATACAGTTATATTGTATATCTGCAATAACAGAATAGCCAGCTGCCCACTATGGAGGCAAGTAGTGAAAATACCAGGGAGAGGTATACCCTAGGCTCAAAAAACACACTCAGCCTTCTTGCACAGCATATGGAACTGGCCTGTACTTCTAAACGGTATGAAGTATTGAGTCATGTCCTTAGCTCCCTCCCTTAGTGAAAGGTTTGGGACTTGCTTTGATCCAAACTATTCCTGACATGTTGGAACGTCACTTTTTGCTTGTTTTGTCAGCAATATCTGTTGGTCATTTTGACCACCTTCCACTTATGCCAGCTGAATGGACATGCTGTCAGAATGCTGAGTTGCTGAGACAGCCCCTCCACGTTATGAAAAGAGCCTGGCAGGGGAAATGAGCTGGCTTGCTGTGACCCCAAGGGGGGTGTCACTAGTGTGGAGTAGGGGCAGAGAATCCCCTCCCTCACCTTGCTGCCTGCACTGCTTTTGATGAAGCCCAGGACGCAGTTGGCTTTCACACTGCCAGCTCATGTTGAGCTTCTTGTCCACCAACACACCTCCCAGGTCACTCCTGTCAGGGCTGCTCTCAATTCTCTTCCCAGTATTTGTGCTTGGGTTGCACTGACCCATATCCAGGACCTTGCACTTNGACCCATAGCCAGGACCTTGCACTCGGCATTGTTGAACTTCACAAGGATTACACAAGCCCAGCTGAAGCCTCTCCAGGCCCCTCTGGATGGCATCCCTTCGCCCCAGGGTGTCAACACTCCACACAGCTTGGTGTCCACAGCAAACTTGCTGAGCGTGCACTGGGTCCCACTGTCCATGTCACTGACAAAGATGTCAAACAGGTCCCAGTACCAACCCCTGAGAAACGACACTTGTCTGTGGTCTCCACTTGGACGTGGAGCTGTTTACTGCAACTCTTAAAGCACAACCCTCCAGTCTATCCAATTCACCAAGTGATCCATCTGTCAAATCCATGCCNACCTCCCAGGTCACTCCTGTCAGGGCTGCTCTCAATTCTCTTCCCAGTATTTGTGCTTGGGTTGCACTGACCCATATCCAGGACCTTGCACTTGGCATTGCTGAACTTCACAAGGATTACACAAGCCCAGCTGAAGCCTCTCCAGGCCCCTCTGGATGGCATCCCTTCCCCCCAGGGTGTCAACACTCCACACAGCTTGGTGTCCACGGCAAACTTGCTGAGGGTGCACTGGGTCCCACTGTCCATGTCACTGACAAAGATGTCAAACAGGTCCCAGTACCAACCCCTGAGAAACGACACTTGTCTGTGGTCTCCACTTGGACGTGGAGCTGTTTACTGCAACTCTTAAAGCACAACCCTCCAGTCTATCCAATTCACCAAGTGATCCATCTGTCAAATCCATGCCTCCAGTGTAAAGGATGTTGTGTGGAACAGTGTGCAAAGTTTTGCATAAGTCCAGTTGGGTGACATCTGTTGCCCTTCTTTCTCCATCAGCACTGTAGCTCTGTCACAGAAGAGTTTTTCATATTTTTCATGATTTCCCCTTAGTGAAGCCACGTTGGCTGTCACCAGTCAACTTGTTTTCCTCATGCCTTATATACTTTCCAGGAGGATCTGCTCCATAATCTTGCCAGGCACAGAGGTGAGACTGACTGGCCTGCTGTTCCCCAGATCTTTTATTTCCATTTTCAAAAATAAATTAAATTTTCAAGTTTTATTATAAGGTAATTTAAAAATAAATTAAATTTTAAAAATAATTTTATTTGTTGAGTAGTGGTTCATATGCTCGGTATTCAAGCATAAATTTTAAGGGCTCAGCATTGTCACTGATGTGACTTATGTTTAAATAATTTAATATATCTTAATTTTATTACTGGTTAATCATGTTTACAACCAAGGAAACCTTGCTGATGTCTTCAGATGGGCTGTTGTTTTCTGAGTTCTGGGTGCCATTTACAAATCATAGAGTCTGAACAACTGGGCATTGCTCATTCCTAAGTAACTCACATCAGCCTTTTGCTGTTGTAAAAAATATGAGGTTTTTTGTTTAAAAATTGTCTCTTTCGGTTTTCAGATGTGTTATAAAAGAACTTGAATCACTGGGGAAAGCACTGTATGGAGCAAAATTAATTGCCCAGAGATTTCAAGTTCGAAACTGTTCTCACCATAAGAATCCTGTGAGTGGTTCAACCTGTTTGCTTTCCATGATTGAGGATGGCAACCCTCATCACTTCTTTATTGCTACACAGGTAAAAGCTCATGGGAAATGTAGCTCCATTTCTTTTGCAGTGATGCTTTGATACCCAAGGATAAAGAAGGCTACAGTAACCTTGATTATGAGTTTTTTAAATAGTTTGTGGGAATTAACAGGGTAAAGCCTTACTTGCTCTTTAATGTATTTCCTAATTATGAAGCAGGGAATCTTTTCTCCTCCTTGAACAACTAGATTTCTTTTTACTTTGTAATGATATTGCTTAGTTTAGCTGAAAGTGTATGAAAACATACTGACTATGTATTGACATGTAAAAAACAACTTGTGAATGTTAATTTGCATATTGCTTGTGTGTGCATCCCCTTCCCTGAACTGCTTTGCACAGTAATTTGAAAAATGGAATTAAGCGTTAACATCCATATAACTTTAAGAAATTTTGAACTAAAGAATAAATAACTATATAAATAAAGTAGGTCTTTTTTTTCCTTGGGTTTGTTATTGGGACTGCATGTATAAATGATATACAATATATATAAAAGAGTTTATAGTAGAATTCTTTACAGCTTTGTAAGTTACAGGAGTTTAAAAAATTATTTATTACAGAAAAAATTATGTTACTTCTTATGTTACTTCTGTGGTGTGGTGATCTGCATACAAGTGAATTGGGACTTTTTCCTCAAAAAATGTATGTATGCATATGCATGCAGGAAAAAGGAAAATGTTGGTAAATTTTGCATCAGAAGTACAGCTAATCAGGAGAGAAATTGAAATTCAGTTGCTCTGAAAGGCATTGCGACGTATATCTGCTAGATTAAGTTTCTTATCTTTTTCATAATTTATCTTCATAGTTTTGTATTAAAAGTAGATGCATTTGAATTGCAAATACCATTTAATCTGAAAATATTGACTGAAGTATTTAATTTTGCAGGACCAGGACTTATCAAACAAAGTGAAAAGGAAGCCTGGCATTCCACTCCTCTTTATTATTCAGAACACTATGGTGCTAGACAAACCTTCTCCTAAATCTTTGGCATTTGTTCAAAAATTGCAGACAAATCAGCTTGTTCCAGAGTACCAAAAACAAAGTATTGTGGAGCTTAAAGAAAAAGAAGGACTAGTAAAGCAAGAAGGTGAAAAGAGAAGAAAACGCAAAAGAGCAGGCGGCCCCAATCCTCTCAGCTGTCTGAAGAAGAAAAAGAAGAAAACACAGGAGGGTCAGGAGCCTTCTGCTGAAAAGAAGAAAAGAAGAAAAAGAAAACGAAATAGAGTTAAAGCAGAAGCCATACAGCCTGTGCAGAAGAATGAAGGAGAATAAACCCATCTTTACAGAGAACACAAAACTTGAACATTGTTTGAACTTTGAAAAAAAATACAGATTAGTACACAGTCGTATGAAATTGAGTTGTTAATATTAAAATTTATTTTTATGAGATGGTACTGCTTATTACTGTATCTCAGTATTTGCAGGTTATTGTCCTAATAATTTATTCTGTTATTTAGTGTTGGGTTTGTGACAAAATATTTAGGAACCCTCATATTTCATTATTCTCTCCAGCATCATGGTTTGTGTTAAAATTCACATGCTTTGTAGCAGTTTTTTAGAAATGGTTCTTGGCTTCCATGTGGATTTCAGTGGGATATTAGACTTCTTTCTAAGTCAAGGTTGCTAATCTTAATAACACTAGTTTTTACAACTGGCTTGTTAGAGATTATGAAACGACTTAAAATAACAAAATAGCTTATCTATCTCTATTTGAATACAAAAGTTAACTCTTGCAAAGAGACCTCATGCCCTCAAAAGCCCTGTCCTGCCTAAATTTCTCTGTAAGTACCGTGTGAGCCAATATGTTTCTTGGTGTTGATCTTTATTTATTAAGAAAATCACGGAGGGTGTGCAATTCTGTTGTTATTCCTGACATTATAAGGGCATCTCTTGTCTTGCCTATTTCACCTGTAGGTTATTTTTAATAGGAAAAATGCAAGTTAAAAGTGCTGAATCAAAGCACTGGTAGCACCTAATGCCACCACAGTATAGCAGAGCTGTGCTCTGCAATACAAACAGCTGAGGGTGATGGGACTCAGGCCCTGATGACTGTTCTGCTGTTTCTGTAAGGTCAGGAACAGAACTGGGTTGGAGGAGAGTTGTGGTTTAACTCCAGCTGGCAACTCAGCCCCTTGCAGCCATTCACTCAACTTGCCCTGCGTTGGGATGGAGAGAATCGGAAGGGTGAAGTGGGAGAACTCGTGGTTTAAGATAAAGACAGTTTAATAAGGAAAGTAAAAGCCATGCAAAGCATGCAAAACACAAGCAATGCAGAAAAAGGAATTAATTCACAGCTTCTCAAGGACAGGCTGGTCTTCAGCCAGCCCCAGGATGTGGGTGTCTGGGCTTGTGGGCTGCCAGGGCACCCCAAAAAGTCCTTTTTTTGTTCCTTTTGCTGCCCAAGAACGAAGCCGAAGTCCGTCTGCTCATGTTCAAAGTTGTTTATTATTTCTCATCACAAACATTTTCTCTCTGAGCCACAAAGGTCTGTTCAGCAGCTCAGTTTCTGGTCTTCTCCTGCCCACGGGGAGGTGTTTAGGTTCTTATAGTGAAAACTACGTATACTATGTGTACAATAATGTTCCAATACCCATCACCAGCATGAACCCACTTGTGACTACCTTGTACCTATCAGAATGTGTCCCCGTCACCACAGAAGATGGAGGGACAGAAGGAGAAGAAAGAAGGACAGGGCACGCCCAGGTTCCTCCATCTTGCCTCCTGAACCCCCATTCTAAAACCCTAAAAATCTTTTTCACCCTGTGCACAGTTAACTATCATTCTACTTAAATTCTTGTGGCTTGTAAATCTTCACACATTGGTGGTAATTTTTCCCAAGGGCTGAAATCAAAGGCAAAGGTGTTTTTCACTCCATGCAAGAGTCTCTGAGCCCCCTGCCAGGGTCTCTCATCACCCAGGACAGTCAGAGGGATGTCCTGGATTCCCACACCAGGAAAGCACAGCTCCATCAGGTGTAATGGTGACTTGGGAAGACAAACACCACTCCAAATGTCCTCCCACCTTCCTTCTCGGCTTTGTATGCTGAGCGTGATGCCATATGCTATGGAATATCTTGGGTCAGGTGGAACCAGCCGTCCTGGCTGTGTCTCATCCCAACTTCTTGTGTCCTCCCTGCCTACTTGCTGGTGATACGAGAACCAGAAAATGCCTTTACCCTGTGTAAGCACTGCTCACATGAAATAACAAAATATCGAATATCATGAAAACATCCCAACGCTTAAGCACAAATCCAAAAACACAGCTACTGTGAAGAAAGCGAACTACCCCAGCCTAAAGCAGCACAAGGAGAGAGTTTCTAAAATGGTTTCAAATATCTGATTTTCTATGATAGCTATTGCTTCCTATGCCTCCTTAAATGTTTGGTGGCATTAGAGTCTGAAGTGAGACACCGAAATGACAATAGAGAGATGTGCAGCATAGCACGTGCTGTGGCATCAGTGTGCTCTCACAGTGTTCCCAGTCATCTCTTGCCAGATTTTTAACTTTCCTCAATGCATTTCTTCTTAACTGAGATGTTCTTAAAGGGAAAGCTTTCTGCTTCTTGACCTACACAGGTTTAAGCTGCGTGTTCTAAACAATTCTTCAGCGTATCATGCATTTGCAAAGTAGTTCTTGTGCATTGTCTGGTTCTTGAATGTCTGGAGTACATAGCTATAATGTATGACACTTTCTGTTGGCTTTCCAAATTAGACAGACAGTTGTTTCACTGAGTTTGAGAAACCAGCTTGAGTGATGGGAGTTGGCCAGTCTTGGCAGACTCTGCAGGGTCAGGTCTGCAGTGTTCCTCTGGCCAGCACAGGGAGGTGCATGGTGTGCTCTGTGCTCACAGCACGGGGCACTGCTGCTGCAGCCCCAGCCCAGGCCTTCCTTGCAACACAGCTGTTAGGAGCAGACTGTGCCTGCATTGTTCTGTATGAGAGACCATAAGCATCTTTGGAACAGACTGTGAGAGACAGAAGAAGGGAAGAAGGGTGCTATAGTCAAGATGAAAGCTTTAATTGAAATTTAAAACACTCATTGTGGTGATGTTCCCACATTGATTGCTGAAGTGAGTCCTGAGGAGAAATTTAGTAACTCCTAGAAATACCTTAATGTAGCATATTTGTTTGATGTATATTACCTTTCTCAAGCTGTCATAGTCCCTATACCTTAACTTCTTTGGGCACAGTCCCATATTAATGTAGTTTTGCTTCCCAGTCCTCCATAAATATTGCTTATATTTCTTCCCCCTCCTGAAACCCACCCACAGATATCACTGCTGTAGGTAAAGCTTGGAGCAGACAGCAGAGCTGGTTCGCCATCAAAATGTCATTCTGAGTCGAAAGTATATTAAAACCCAGTAACTTTACTAAAAATATTGTTTTTAAAAATAGAGCTGAAAACACCCTAATTATTTACAGCAGTCCCTTTCAGTGTCATTGAAACACAAAGCTTGAATACACCTTTTTCTAAAGACTGTGAACAGACACAAACATAATTTCTGTAAAAAAAAGAGAATATTTTAACAGTCCTCTAATGACTCCCACCTTAAGGAATTTAAAACAGCATTTATCGATGCTTCCTTAGCATTTGAACACAAACTGACTCGTGGTGCTGCCATTGGGAAGAACTAGGATATGAAGGGAGTGACCTCTTAAGAGAAAAACCGTAAAATTTATCTGCCGCATACCTGCAACTTTCCTCCTGTGTGGTAAGTGATTGGTCTGTGAGCTTTGGGAGATTGCTCCCGCCCGGGCAACAAGCAGAGGCTATGAGACCACGTCTTTTACCGCTTTGAAATTTGAAAGAGAAGTTTCCAAGTGAGGCAAGTCCTGCAGGCCAAAGCTGGCCGGCTGTGTTCATACCGTTAAATCAGTAACCCCGGGAGCAGCCGGTCGGACCGAGCGCAGCTGGCAGGGCTGGCTCTGCCCGGGCTGGCTCTGCCCGGCCTGGCTCTGGCTCTGCCCGGCCTGGCTCTGCCCGGGCTGGCCTCTCGCAGCTCACACCCTGTGGCTGCCGGCGAGCGGTCCCTGCGGGTGCTCCCGGGCTGCGCTGCCTCTGCCTGCCCGGTTCAGTGAGGTTTAGCTGGCCCAGGCTGTGAACCTTGGCAAGTCCCTCAAGGAATTCAGCAGTGTGAATCTCTAGGAGCATCCCTAGGCCTGTGAGAAATACCACTGTGGGAGCACCCACAGAGCCAACTTTGCTGTCATAGGCATTCACTCCATGTACTGCCCAAAAAGCCACTGCCTTATTTATCAATAAAAAGTCTGGAGTTGTGACCACAACTCTGCTATAGACAGGGTTCCCTATGTAACTTTTCTCATGAAGTTGAGGATTGTTCTAGGGTGCTAGAGAGACTGGTTTCAGTTTTGAAACTACAGAAGCCAGAGGTAAATTAAAAGGAGCTTGACCATAAAGTTCTTTGGGGCTATTGATTTCCTCTTTTCTCAGACAATATAAAAATATACCTCAAACCCTAGGCAGCAGCTCACTAAGTCTTTTTTTTTTTTTTTCAAAAGACAGGGAAATAACCAATGTTATACAATACAATGTATGCTACATGTGCAGAGTAATAGAGGAAGAAAACAATAATACATCAGCCATAGTCTGCAGGGCATTAATGTTGAATTTAGGATGGAGTCTCATCTACAAGCAGCAGAAGATATTTACCTTAACTGCCTGCCAATTCAATTGGCTGGATTTATATGTTAGTGTGATCTGGTAGTGTACAATAAATCACTCCCTGGGCATCTGTTAATGACACTAAATAGATGAGTTAATTAGAAGCTCCTGGAACCTGGGATGTTTATGAATCATTAAAGTAAATATGAATATTATATGCCTTGAGGAATAAATACATTCTGGCGGTGAAACGAAAATAGGATGTCCAGATCAGTCCTGCTCATTTGTTTTCAGCTACACTGATACAGTGTGAATGACTTCTCCATCAGCTTTATAGTGTTCCTGGAGTTTCTTGAACATGTTCTGTCAGATACAAGATGAAGAACATCGGAACAATACCATTATTTATATTCACTGCATCTTTCATAGAGAACTTTCACAAACAGCTACTGTATATTTCATACCTCTGTGTGGGCGTAATATCTCACACAGGGAGCAGCCAGAGATACGGGAATGAACAAATAAGAGCCCCAGCAGGTGTTATCATTTACAATTTAAGGGAGAAAAATTGCAGTGTTCCAAGAGAGAATGACAGAAAGCAAAAGTTTTTGTACCCAGAGAGTCAGGAGTGAGAGAGAGACTGCACCTTCTGATTTAGGAATGGCCTAAATAATGCCAGGAAAGGGGCTTGTGATGTATTTCTGGTAATTATTATGTCTGTGCACTCCAAGCCCCAGATTTGTCTCAGAGAGCTCAGCTGTCTGCGCACAGAGGCAGTCATTTTGTAAAAGTTGCTACAGCTTGTTATAGAAGAGACAGGCTGGGCTCCCTCGGGGGGACTTTGTTTTCTGATTTCTTCTCCTGTGGTTGAGAGGGAGAGCATGCAGCTGTGCTTTGTGTATGGATACAGGGAAACAACGAAGCTGTTAACAAGGGTCCAATTAAAAACAACCCAGAGCCGAGAGCTGGAAGGAAGAAAAAAGACAATAGATTAGTCACTGAGATTTAAAGAAACCAAGGAAGAGAGACAAAAATATATATGAGGGTTTCACGGTGTTAACTGGAGGAAAGAATTGGTCAGCAGTGAAAGGTGAACCAGAAATGGCTCAGCACAAGGAGAGTAGGGAACACAATAATAAACCATAAACAAGTTTGGGTTGGTTTTTTTTTATTCTTTCTAATTACCTTAAGAAAACCTCTTTACCCTTTGTGGCTCAGTTTCTGCCTTTTCAAAACAGGATGCTGAACTGACTAAACTGCTCACAGATCCCATGCTGATAGCCCAAGAAGTCCTGCAGAATGTCAGTCTCATGCCACCAAACACTTTGTGTCTTGATGGTTTTTCAGCATGACTCACTTTGCAGCACTGCAGGTTTGCAGCCAAATCATTCTGCTGTAGAGTTTGCCTGACCTTGCACGAGGCTCACTGCCCAGCATGCAGATACTACATCCAGGAGCAACTCTACTCATACCATTACTGATAGGGTTAATTGCTCCTGAGGGTACTCACAGCAATACTCTGGGATAGCCAGCCAGCAGTTCTGGCATGGTATGGGTTTTTTTAAAGTCTAATATCCTTCCAAGAACTCAGTAGGGGACCTCAAAAGTTTCTTGTTGCAGTCCTGACTTATGGTTGATCCAGAATGATCTTGTTGCCATATTAATTCCTCTGGGGCCAAAGATGCTACTGATCTGACTCTTCAGGGTGGATACTCTTTCAGACTGTCTTGGAGAAACACAGGAAATTTTTCACTTTGTGAGCTGGCACCCACTTTGACAGCCAGGTTTTCAAAAAAAAACCAAACTAAGAGAACACTTTTCTAGAATTCCTGGCTCCCCCTTTCCACCCTGACCTCTCTTTCAGCTCCAAAGAATACAAGCAGGGCTGTTCTGGGATGGTTCAAAAATGTGTCTCAACCAGCATCATGCCTCCAATAGCGGCTGAATGTTGTTCTCAGGAGTAGAATGAAAACTGACAAAACATCTTCTTGGTGCTTCCCCAAATGTCTTTCCAACTTTCTGACAATTTATTAGGAAGTTCCTGACCCAAGAAAAATATTTTGTTTTTAACAGCAGACAATGAATTTGTTTCACTAATTTGTTCAATCTCTCCTTGAAACCATGTAAACTTTAAACCTCTAATTTTCTGTGGCAAGGAGTTGCATAACTTGAACACATCTTATGAAAAATACTTTCACGTGTCAGTTAAGAATCTAGTTAGGTAGATTCAGCTGGCCCTTATAATGGGTAAAGGTTTAAGCAGTCATTCCTTAGTCACCCTTCCCATGCCACTTGTGACTGAATAGACATCTGTGATATTTCCCCTCATTCATCTCTTTTCCAATCTGAAGTGTCTTCTGCATCACAAACAGCAGTACCTAAAAGGAAAGCAGATTTCAGCTTAGTCAGGCACACTTGAGAAAACCATTGGCTCTGTATTCAGATGGATGTTCTTCAAGGAAGAGTGTGGACAGGAAGAGTCTTGTGAGAAAAGGTGAAGGACAGGAACTCTGCATTCAGCTCTTTGTCAGACTCCGTGGGTGCTTGAGCTGAATGCCACTGCCCTTGAACATGGCTGAGCTTCTTGCCCGTGGAATGACGGGGAATGTGCTTCCCTGAGCTCCCAAGCTCTCCAGAGACTGGCATCACTAGCATTCACAACTCAGCTGGCTACTGTGCTCATACTGTCCTAAGAGCCCAGTCTTCACCCAATGCACAATAAATCCTACATATAATTCAGCTGCACACTAGGCTTAGGATTGTATCCCTGTACCCTAAAACTAAGATGTAAATGATAATTTGAATAAGGAAGAATCATAGAACAGCCCAGGTTGGAAAGGACCTTGAAAGATCATTTGGTACAACGTTTCACAGAACAGGGAGCCTAAATGAGATTATCTAGCACCCTGTTCAATTATGTCTGAAAAACCTCCAGTAATGGGGACTCCGCCCCAATTCTTGGGGAGGTTGTTTCACTGAATGATTGCTCTTTGTGTAAAAAATGTCTTTTTTATGTTGATATGAAACTTCTGCCAGTGCCACTTGCTCATGTTGCCCCTTGTATCCTCCATGTGGATCTTTGTGAAGAGGCAGTGTCCTCTTGTAGTCACCCTTTGAACACAGTGATGAGCTCTCCCTAAGCCTTCTCCAGAGAAAAAAGACCAAACTTCAGTCTTCCCTCACAGAGCAGGTTCTGCAGCTCTCTGATAATCTTCACGGCCCCTCTTTGGACCCTCCCCAGTCTCCTTACGTCTTTCTTGAATTCTGGGGGTCAGAACAAGACACACTACTCCAAGTGCAGCCTGACAAGCACTGAGTGGGATGGTCAAGTCCCTACCACTGCAAGTTAAGCCCCTGCAGATGCAGCCTAGGATCCAATTTACCTTCGTGGCTGCAGCCACGCACTGCTGACTCGTGCTCAGCTTGTCATCCACCAAGACCCCAGGTCCCTTTCAGTGGTGCTGCTCCCCAAGCACAGATCCTGGCCTGTTCTGGACTATGTTGTCTCACATGCAGGACCTTGCACTTGTTAAACTTCATCCAGTTCTTGCTCTCCTGCTCTCTCAGCCTGCCCAGGTCTCTCTGTGAGATGTCTCTCCCTTCTGATGTGCCCTCCTCACCATCGAGTTTGGTGTAATCAGTAAACTTGTTGAGGCTGCTTTCAGTCCCATCATTCAGCTCATTTATGAAGATGTTCAGCATCATGGGCCCCAGTGTCAATCCCTGGGGGATCCACGCCTGACTTCCATGACTTTTCAATTATTATAGACAGTGGCCTTGCACTGAGAAGTAACTAATTTCCCTGCCACGTTTAGCAACGGTCCTGTCTCTTACTTGTGATTCTGCTGATTAGTCATGTGTCTGAAGACCCATTTCTAGTTGTTCTTGACATCTCTGGCTGATTTCAGGTGTAGTCGAGCCTTAGCTTTCCTGACTGCCTCTCTGCATGCCCTGCCATGGTTCTTGTAGTCCGCGACGGTTACGTGGCTCCGTGTCCATAGCCAGAATCTTCCCCAAATCCCATGTTTGTATTTTTATCCCATTTGTAGGCCTTGCCTCTCAGTATCCACAATGACTTTTCTGAATATGAGCTGCCTGCTCGTATTAGATTCTTTTTATTAATTAAACTGGATATTAAAAGAGTTCTTCATCATCATTAGAATGCACACAGAACTGCAGTGTTTCTTTTTTCTTTGCGTAGTACAGAAGTCAGATTTATTGTTGCCCTAAACACAAACACCACCACTGGTGTCAAGCTTGAGTCAGAGATAAATTTTCATGAAGATTGGTGCTATCAGAATCCAGGCAGGCCTGCCAAGCTTCTGAGAAGAAGACAGTAAAATCAAAATGGGGATATGGCATTCATACAAATCACTGCATTATGTCAGAAAGTGGAATTTTCTTCCATGTATCTGGCCTTTTGTGACTTCTGGAGGACTTGTTTTCAAGTCTGTATTTACTTCTTAATGATAGTGAGAACTAGAACATTGTTATTATGTTATGTTATGCTTGACAATGTTATGTTGTTATATGCTTGTTATGTTATTATATTATGTTATGCTTGACAATATAAAAATGGTAGACAATTAGCTTCAGTTATGTAGAATATCTGAGGGCTGTTTAATTGATTAGATTTTTACCTGGTCTCTGTGTATAATGGATTAGGAAAAGGTAAGAAATAAGGCTGTATCATTAATCTGAAAAAACTCTTGGTTCCTCCCCCCACTCCTTTCTTTTCAACGGATGAGACTTTTAATTATTATTTTTTAGGCTTCTTCTTCTTCTTCTTGTTATTTATAACTTATTTAATTATGTGCTTCAGAATAATTTTTGGTGGGCACTTGCCAGTTTACTAATATTCACTGCCCATTATGTAATGGTGTCAACAAACACACCATCTGTTCACTTGTGCCTTCCAGAACTCTCTGAAGTAGCTAGCTGACTCAAACTGCAGGTGGTAGGATTGCTCAAAATACATAATTACCAAACTTCTAAGTAAAAAAACTTTTTTTCATGTATACTTTTATAAAATCACATTTGATTGAGGCTTTCTCAACTACCCTCCGGTTATACACAAGCTTACCTCCACGACAAACATATCTGATAGCATTATGCTGAAGAAGAAGGCTAATGCCCTGCTTTCACTTTTTTTTTTTTCTGAAGGATTTCTCAGCATGGTTTTTTTTCCAGGTGAAAACTGTATATCCCAGTCCTTGGACACATTTTTCTTGACATCGTGCTCACCTGCCTAGTGATAAGCACCACTTTTTTGGTATATTTGAGTGTGTCCCATCCTGGGTCATCCTTCTACCAGAATGTGGACAGGAGACTGGATCTCAAAGCCAGGAGCCCTCAAGGAGGACAATGCTTGAGGCTTGGCTGCTTTGTGGCTGGTGCACCCTTCCCTTTGGTTACTAATGAATTAACCTGTTAGAACATGTTCAAAACAGAAATCTCAGAAGGTTACAATGATAATAATAACAATATTCTATCAAAAGGGAAAATAAAGCAATATTCTTGATAGTGGATATCTCTACAGGCTTTTACTTGAATTCTCTGAAACAGCTAGTGTTATTTCTGTGACTGAAGATTAATTTCTGTGCCATTATCAAATGTAACCCTTGAGGAATTAATTGCATATGTATCTCATACCGAAGTCCTATTTATATGATCAAGCAATCTGGAACAGATAAGCCCCTTCTTGGGAAACCTCTGCTGCTTGACAATATTTGCCTTTGCCTCAGACAGGTTATGCCCCCCGGGACCCCAGGAGCTCACTAAAGCACCATTTGTAATGCAGCGTGACAAATCCCGGAGCCAGGGCGATAATCTCTGCAAACTCTGTACAAACAGTCCCTGTGCCTCAGCGAGAGTGATTAATGGGCTCTGCGGAATCAGCATACGGCCCTCTGCATTAATTACTTGTGAAGGACGCTAACTGGGAAGCCGGAGGTCTGCGCAGGATGTGGGGAGGCCGCGGGCGGGCCCCGAGCTCCGCTGTGCTGGGGAGACATTAGGAAGAAGTTCTAGGGCCCCAGGGCCGCTCAGGGGCACGGTGGGGTCCCGGGGCCCAGCTCCGCNCTGTGCCTCAGCGAGAGTGATTAATGGGCTCTGCGGAATCAGCATACGGCCCTCTGCATTAATTACTTGTGAAGGACGCTAACTGGGAAGCCGGAGGTCTGCGCAGGATGTGGGGAGGCCGCGGGCGGGCCCCGAGCTCCGCTGTGCTGGGGAAGGGCAGCGGGGCAGCCCGGGGCCCAGCTCCGCTGTGCTGGGGAAGGGCAGCGGGGCAGCCCGAGGGCCCCGGGGCCGCT
>WEZZ01005058.1:72743-104060 GCA_013400585.1 Chloropsis cyanopogon
AGGAACAATATTGACAGTACTACATCAGGGGGAGCCACCCTGACTAGGATTTGACTCTCCATCCTCTAATAGCCTGGGCTGATGGACATCAGGAGACGAAGCTTTCCTGACTCTATGTTATACACAAGAAAACAAAAGCAGAAGTATCTTTTCCACTTTACATGTGAGGGATAAGAATTACAGCATTTTGGTTTCCTTATCTTGTGTTGATCATAATATCCTAATCCATCCTTAAAGAGTGATCTGACAGTCACCCTCCTAACTGAAGCAATGCACCAAAAAGGATAAACATAGGAAAAGATACCTACAGGGACACTTTGCACAGTAGCATGCTTAAGTAACAGAGGGGTTTGAAACATGGGTAAACAAATAGGATAATTTTATGTTTTCTCAAAGCACCCACCACCCATCAGGTGTAATTTGGCATTATGCCTGCTTTCTGAAGGAACTCATCTGAGTGAACTAGAAACTCAAAAGCTTACAAATTAGATGTAAAGATAGTGCTAAAAATCCTGCATGCTGTCTGGCAGGAAGTATCTTTTAAAACTGTCTCTCTCCAGATTTTACCAGTAAAGCCTGAACTAAATCTCCAAAGGTAAAAATTCACTGTTTTCCTTGCATTACTCTGTATTGGCAAGAAAGTGCATGAAATGTTTGGAAAATAGCATGGCATTTAGTTTTACAGAGTACAGCCTCCTGAAACTGCCGGGATAAAGACAGGGCAGCAAGTCACAGACACAGCAAGGAGGCTTAAGTCTCTCTTCTGAGAAATATGACAGCTTGAGTTTAAAAGGGACTTTAAACAAAACAAGCAATAAAACAAAGTCAGTATTTCAAACTGTTCTGAAGTTCTGCCATTTATTTGGGTAATCAGTGGGTGCAGAGGGCAGGGACAGCAGTGTAGGGGCACTTAGTCCAGGTCTGGAGGAAGGATGATCTGTGACATCCATATGAGTGGCTTTCTATGTGCTACAAATAATTAGATGGACATTTTGTACTGTGTCGTGGTTTGACTTGGGAGGACTTGTTTTTTAGGAAGTGATGTAAGTTAGAGACGCTTCTGTGAAAGACACATGTTAAAAGAAGGAAACTTTGAGAAATTTTTCTCTTTTTCTTTTCAGTCAGTAACAGGTAACTAGGCCCGGCCTGGCCTCTGCATGGCTGGGCCGGGCCGGGCTGGGCGGTTTTGCAGGGGGGGTCTGGGTTCTTCTCCCAGGCTGCTTGTCGGCTCTCACTTTCCTATCAGCTGTAGGGAGGGAGAGTTGTTACTCAGCTGAGCTAGCTTTGTTACTGGCTGGCTGCTTTCTACTCAGCACGGGGCTCGTGGGAGTTGTCTGCATTTTATCTAGGCAGGGAAAAGGAGGGAGAGAGAGAGGTTTCTTCACTTCCTCTCCTCTTTTCCCACTCCGGGGTGCTGTGGTTGCTGAGATTTTGGCTGATTTTATCTGAGCTGCTTTTCTCAGTTGCAACTCTTGCACTCAGCTCGGATGGGTAAAATGTTAACTCTTTCAGTGTTTCAGTTTTCTTTCGGGTGTGAGAAAAGATAGAAGAATGTAAGAGAACAACATGAGTCATCATCGTCAGTGAGGGAAGGAGTTCCAAGTAGTAGGGTTGAGGAGATGCTTTAAATTTTTGAGCTAAAATCCTCTTAGAGTGATAGAGAAAAAGACTCTTTGTTGTAACGCATGAAACTATGGGGAGATGAAAAGTTCAAATTGATATCGAGCAAGGGTCTCCATATTGAAGTGAACAGATGTCCAAATGTTGAAGTTGCTGTGATCCCATGAGAATTTCAAAAACCGAGAGAGAAAACCAGTCCTGTGCCCCCCAGGAGAGGAAGTGGGATCTCTGCTCCCAAAAATGAAGATGATTTAGAACAGATTTGAGAACTTTTGCTTTTAAACAGCTCGTCTTTAAAATAGTACCCCATGAGTTGACATAACCCATACGCAAACCCTAAGAAAACTTATAAAATATGAGAAGAGTTCCANTCTATGTGCTACAAATAATTAGATGGACATTTTGTACTGGAATAGCAAATTCACAGTCATGGATAAAGTCAAAGTGTCTTTAATCACAGGTAATTTTTCCACTTCCAAAGCCACTCAGCTGGAGTCATTGCTACAGCACATGTTTAGCTCCATGCTGGAATAGCCTTTCCACAAGGCAGATGGATCATGAGAGCGGTACCTGGCAATTTGCTGATGGGAAGAAGTGCTTGGGGAGGGGAAACAGCAGATAGCCTGGGGTCAGTGGGTCCTCTTAGTAACATTTATTTTGCAGCTTATGGAAGGAGTCTTTCTTTATCTTTGGGAAGTTTATAGCTTTTGTGGTACTCGGAGAGAACAGCTAACCCAAAACCACTGGCAGCAGCTCAGCATGAAGAGGCCGTGTTAAAGAGGGACCTCTGAGAACTCTCTAAATCAGATTTCCTCAAAGTGAAACAGGATGGGATTGCAATGTCTCCTTGGCATGGCCCTGAAACCAAAATGATTTTTCACTGACTAAATAGTTTCATGAGCTGGTTAGACTACAGCCTGCAACCAGAGATGGAAAGGAAGCTGCCTTGTCCTTGAATTCTGCTCCTTTTTCTCATGAGAGCTGGAAACAGGACTAACATGAAGTAATTCCTTCACTGCCAACCTCAGACTCCAGTTTGATTACTCACTGCATTAATTTACCGATTCCGTGATTCGAACCCGTTGGTTTATTGATTTAGTCTTAATAGGAACACTGATGCAATCACGAGATTGTTCCTTTTTTAATTAACTTTGCAAAATTGTAGCAGATTTACCTTTGCTGCCTTAAAAATTAACTCCCTTGCTTATTCTTTTTAATAAAACCTATTGCAATAAAATCCACGACGCTGATTTATTCTGTCAGGCAGCTCCAGGCGACTAGGATAGGACAAGAGGACACAGGCTGCATCAGAGGAGGTTTAGGTTGGACATTAGGAAGAAGTTCTTCACAGAAGGGATGATTGGGCATTGGAATGGGCTGCCTAGGGAGGTGGTGGAGTCACCATCCCTGGAGGTGTTTAAGAAAAGGCTGGATGTGGTACTCAGTGCCATGGTCTAGTTGACAAGATGATGTTTGGTCATAGGTTGAACTTGATGAGGTCTCAAAGGTCTTTTCCAAGCTAGTTGAGTCTGTGATTCTGTGATTCTATGGATCTGAAATGCACATATAAAGTGTTTCCAGGCCGGTGGACTCTTCCTTCAGATTAGGATGAATCCATCCTATACATAGAAAGCAGGAAAGGCACAGAAGGCAGCATGGAAAAAAAAAAACTGAAGAGAGGAAAATTACCTTTTTTTCCTCATACCATTTATTTTTCCAGTAACATACTATTCAGTCTCATAATTATTTCTAACTTAATGACCGACAGGTAGAAAAGGTTCAGAAATATGACTTAGGCATGCACAATGACTTAGGCATGGTATCTCAGTGGTAGATGAATTTTCAGGTGTCAGACTATTCAGTAGGGTGACTTTAAATAATGGCTTATTTTTACAGTACTTTACAGTCTGCTCTGGCCTCTGTCACATTTGATAAGGAAATAGTCCACTTAGTGTATTGAGATTTCAACTGCAAGCCTCTGCAGAGAGTAATCATACATTCTTAGGGCATTTTTCATCCCAGCTATCTGATGATATTACTGAACTTTGCAATTTGTTGGCCATGTTTTTTGCAGCGTGATTATACCTTTTCTTCTTTCTCAGCACTTTTTCTGTTCACTGTTGCTCACAGAAATCTCCAAGACTGGTGCCCTGGTACAAAGTAAGGCTGCACAGTCCAGACTTCATATCTTAGAGAGGAAGCTCCTACACATACTGTGTGCACTCTCAGAAAAACTCTGGTTTTCTCTTTCAGTTTCCCAGGCCCTATAGGTATCATATTTACATCTGGTAGTCTTTTTTATTTGAACCAGAGCCAAAACAACTAACCACAGGCTGAATATTTTTACTTGTAGATGAAAACCCCTATGAGTTGGTTCTCCAATGTGATTTTCTGAATGAAAAAACACATAAAAAGAAGAGGGATAAAGGGTCTATTATCAGCCTAGAAAAAGTAGGATGTCTCAAAATGAAAAGATGGGTAGAAAAGAACCAGAAATAAAGGGAATGTTGATGCATCTCAATTTCAGTCTCCAAAGCTACAAGCAAGAAAATGAACCGCATCTCAATGACCCATAAAAGAAACTGGAGTATTGACTACTATGTGCTTGAAGCTGATCTAATGAAATCATTCCAAGAGATGTGAGCAAACAGCTGGAAGAGGGAAACTGATGGTGAAAAGACCCTGGGATAAATTGCTCATCAAAGTAACAGCAGCTGCAGAAATATGTCAAATTTGTTCAAGTTTCAGCAAGAATAGACGACTGCTGACCACAGTGGTGCAAAGGAAAAGGTGGCTGCCAAAAACAGTCAAAGGTTATTAGCCATGAAACATCCACAGCATCGACAATGCAGATCCCCTCTTCTCAGCAGCTCTCACTGGGACTTTTGCCACTTGTGGGAGCTTGTGGAATGGAGGAAAACCAGTGACTGGAAGTTTTGCTGGTCTGCACATTCACACAGAAGTGACCCCCAACTGATGACAAGGCTGCTCCAAGCAAGACCCTGCTGGTCCTGTTGTCACAGCTGAAATGCTCTGGGGAACTTCTGAGACCTGCCCCGGGACTCTGCTGGTTCAGCGGATGATGGGGAAGTGTCATGGTTTAACCCCAGCTGGCAACTCAGCCCCACACAGCCACTCAATAAACCACCCTGGTGGGATGGTGGAAAGAATAGAAGTGTTAAAGTGAGAAATCTTGTGTGGATTGAGGCAAAGACCATTTAATAGGTAGAGCAAAATCATGCACGCAAGCAAAGCAAAACAAGGAATTGATTCACCCCTTCCCATGGGCAGGTGGGTGTTCAGATATTCCCAGGAAAGCAGGGCTCCGTCACACATAACAGTGACCTGACAAATGCCACCACTCTGAATGTTCCCTCCTTCCTTCTCTTCCCCCCAGCTTTATACACTGACAGTGACGCCATATGTTACAGAAAATCGCTTTGGTCAGTTGGGGTCAGCTGTCCCAGCTTTGTCCCCTCCCAAATTCTTGTGCAAACCCAGCCTCCTTGCTGAGTTTTGTTTTCCTGTCTTTGATGTGTTACTGTAATGCTGTCAATAATTGAGCTAATTTTTCATGCAAAATACACCCCTACTAATGGAAATATTTCATTTATCATTATTATTATGCTTTTCTCAGTTTTCAAACTTAGGCTGCTGAGAGAGCTCCAAGGTAATCCTGTGTATCTTGAGAGTGAGACAGAGAAAACAGAAAGGCCACAGCCAGGTGCTTGCTCACCCACTCATCCCTCCACAAATCCATGCTTTTCCTGATAAAGTGCTTTACAAAGTAGTACTTTAGACCAAAAGGATTAAGCCTTTGAAATGAAGGAAGCAGCCGAGTCACAGCTTGGTGAGCAGTGGGTGAACAGTAACTGGGGGAAAAAAGCCTGTTTAATATCACATACAATACAGGATATTGTAGCAAACACTTGCATATTTTAAATATTGTACAATGGACCACCAACAGCCTATTCACATATACACACAAGTAAATTAAATGATACTTAATTTTCTCTAATTCTCACAGAGGAGTTAGAGTCTGGATCAACTCACTCAGAAGAAACATGATTCTCAAGAGTATCAGAGCTTCAGTTCAAAGCTCAGATCAATAAAGTATTCCTGTGCCCTAGAATAAAGACTTGTAAATATGTACTTGCCACCTGATTCTCTTTGTAATATAACCAGGGGGTATGTCTCAACAAGTGATAATTGGAAAACACCACATGTGAGAAATCACCTTCCTTCAGAGAGGAGACAGCCAAAAATAGAACTGAGCAGATCACAGCCGAGGGCACTCCAGGATCTTTCCACATGAATGAGAGCGAGTGAAAATGAAATGGCAGAATCAGAGCTGATGACAGCCTGCCTGCCTGCTAGATGTGACCTGAAAATGGATTTTATAACATTTTCATCTACTATTAGAATTCAGGCTGTATATCTTTGTTACCTGCACACAAACATTTTAGAGGGAAACGGTGGGTCTTTCTCTGGCGATGCCTTTTAGCAGGCATGAGAGGCACATCCCCGAACCCTTTGGCTCTTTATCTGTAGTATCTGCAATGCATCTTTCTGTGCTGAGCACTCCCATTTCACATGGAGCAAATAATTTTAGAAGTAATGAAACTGCCATTTCCATCAGCTGTGAATGCTGCGCTAGCCCTGGCTTGCTGCTGGAAAGCAGAGTCCACTGTGCTTGGCTGGAAGAGGTGGACACAATGGGTTTCAAGAAAGCAGTGGGGTTTTAAGAGCAGGAGATTAAACCCAGCATCTGTTTGGTTTGGTGCCCACCTTTCTAAAAGCACCAGGGCTGGATGCCTGCAGGTTTGGGTTGGACAAAATATGTCAGGTGTCTGAGGCTCTTCTTTCAAGAATGTGTCTGGACATCAGACTGACCACTGCACAGGCATCTGTACATCAGGGTAATTTATTTCAGCATCAAGAACATTTTTGTTTTGCTTCTGATAAAGTGTGAGGAGAATCGTCAGAGAGGCATCAGAGACTCCCACCATACCTAGCTTGCCTACATATCTGGATGGAAGCATAGTCCAAGGGAGCTGCAGTTTGTCTAAGGTTATTTTAAAGAATGAACAAACACCTCATCCAATCTCCTGCTCTTTGACAGCAGCCAGATCCTTTTCTCACTGGAGTTTTTCAATGTACCTGTTGGCAGGACAGCCTGACTAGAAGAAATCTGAAGCGCAGGATTAGAGGGCAGGCTTCTGTCACAGCACATGCCCAGCTGACCTGCCTTCACCACACCAATCACCTTGAGAGGAGAGTGACCATGGAGATTTCAACTGGACATAGAGACACTAGGCAGACAGCAGCTACAACAGGACAACAAAACAGGAAAATAAAATAACAGACCATTGATCAGTGATGAACCATCATATTCACCCAGCAGCCAATCCTCTGCCTAAGTCTCTTCAGACAAGTAGCTTCTGACTGCAACAGGCAATTTGTTCTGTCTTTTCTAAACCCCAAGAGCTACCTCAGTTTTTTTCTATCTTATTCAACATGCAAAAAATCAAGGGATGGTATTCCTTCTCTGTCCTAGGGCTTTAATTGTAATTTGGAATTTGCAGTGCTTGGTAGGTTTGTATTCCTGGGGAAAGAGATGCTTTTCTGTGCTCCTTTCTCCAGTAGTGATCATGGTGTGGGTGGTGGGTCAGATGAGGAGGTCCCTGCTTGGACTCTCTCCTCGTCTGCCAGCTAAAGCAAAACAGCAGCACATAAGTATTAGAATGGCAGGAGGTCAAAGCTGCACATTAAATTTATCACCAGGCTATTATTTTTATATAGTTGGGTCATTCATCACAGGGATGTTTTCTCTAAATGAGTGAAGTGTGTGGCAAGCTGCCCTTACAGTTAAAGGCACATATAGAAGTAAAACACCTTGTCCTAATTTTTCCAGAGGTCTCCAAGTATGCTAAGAACAGAAGGAGATTTTTTTCTGACTGCACTTAGTAGCTCCCTCTGTTTTATAATAACCCTGCATTGAAGGTGGGACATCAATTCAATTCATTGCACATCATTTATCAAGTTTGCACTGATACACAGAAGCCATCCCTTTAGGGATGGGAAGTTCTGGTACTCAGAGAAATAAAAGTTAATATCTATTTTGCTG
This sequence comes from Chloropsis cyanopogon, assembly GCA_013400585.1. NCBI lineage: Eukaryota > Metazoa > Chordata > Aves > Passeriformes > Irenidae > Chloropsis > Chloropsis cyanopogon. Next base: position 80,491 of record WEZZ01005058.1, read on the forward strand.
GTGTAATGGAAAATGTTATTGCTTTTAGAAACATATTTCAAGATGGGAGACAATGGTTTTAGGCAGATCTTTTGGAGAAAATTGTGGTTTATTGAAAATGGATATGAAAGTGGATTAAGCCTCTTCCCATACATTAATGCAACATATTTTGGAGTGTTCCAAGAGGTCTTGCCAGCTTATGAAAAATCTGAGCTTGTATAACTAACTGTCAAGTTTACCAGGGGACATCCTACAGGTAAACCCAGTGTTTGCATTAAAGCAGCCTGAACACTGGGAAATGTCTGTAAAATCAGGCAAAAGAAAATGAAACTAGATAATTTGAAAATCCATTCTGACTGAAAAAAATAAAAGTATGACAAACACCCTGGCAAAAAATCTCAAATACTGTAAAATGTTGCAGCAGCAGTAATTTCAGCAGACAAACTGGAACTGATCTTGGAGACATAAGCACAGTTTTGTCTTCTGCTCTTCTGGCAGTGCCTAGATAAGCAGCTAAGATTTGATACCATTGGCTGATAGTTAGGTAATGTCTCAGAGAAAAACACCATCTTCTGGTGTTAATGTTCTGCTTACTTGCCAAGGGACTGGCAAAGCAGAGAGGGCAGGACATCACCAGTGCACTTCAGTTGTGGTGGGTCTCCTCAGACAGGATTCTCATCAACAGGAGGTCTGAGATATCCTTCTCAGTGCCATGAACGGATGCAAGGGTAGGTCCAGCACAGCTCTGAGTTGGGCTGTAGCTGGCACTGCTGCTCAGGGGGTTTACTGTCCTGGATGCTGCTCTGGGATGGTGACAAAGTGCATCAGACCTGCATGAGCCTCCAGTAACAAACAGGCTGAGAAATGACAGCTTCCAAAAGGTAAATAGTGTCTTTCTGAGGAATATCAGAGAGTGTTGCTGATTTTAATCTAGTACCATAAGTAATAAAGTCCTTCACTATAGGAAAACTGTTACTTCTCCCCAGTGTTATTCTAAACAAATCTGTTCTGACAAATGTTCCCGATGCTCACCAGTATGAACTCCTCTACACAATTGTCCCAGCTCCAGTGCACATCAATGCCACTGTCCTTGCCTCCATCCTGCAGGTCAGTCAGCCTCTTCCTGTACTTCACACATGGCCAGTACGTGAATGCCTCCCTCCCAGAAGGCTTCCTGACACAGCTGTATTGGAACCAGATGTTTTCCTCCCTGCTGCTCCTAAGACCAAAAGCACCAGGTTCTTCCGTGCATCCCTACATTCCCAGACAACGGATTGTGTTTTGTACCAGAGAACATGCTGTGGAAAGAACACTCATGGAGGCTTTCAGCTTGGTGGACAATCAGAAAACTAGAATGTCACTTGAACACTGCTTCCATTGAATCTAAAAGAGAAAACTAGAGACAGTGTTTTATATAGGAAAAATGCAGGAAAAAATTATTTTGTGCTACTGGAACTGGAATTGTAATCCTTTTCTAAGCTAAGCAGTGCTGAGAATAACAGATCTGTGGCAGAAGTGACATGGAATGGGAATTTATGGACATGGAGAGAGAAAAATTGCCAGAAATGGTGGTAATCATAGAATCAGTTATAGAATGGTTTATATTGGAAGGGACCTTAAAGATCATCTCATTCCAACTCCCTTGCCATGGGCAGGGACATTTTCCAACTCAATGCCTTGTCCCATTTGGCCTTGAATGTTTCCAAGGATGGGGTCTCCACAACTTCTGTGGGCAACCTGTCTCAGCACCCTCACAGAAAAGAATTTGTTTCTTTTATAGAATTCTACCACCCTTAGAAGCACAGCTCCTTCATTAGGAATTTGGTGTCTCCTGTTACTAGGAATTGCCACCACATTCTTAGTGTGTGGATGACCTTGGCCTCTGGGATTTCAAATGAGGACTCCAAAAAAGCTAGTTAACCTAAATCCAAATCAAGCAACTGGACAATTACTTTCAAAGTTTTGTCACATATCTAAATTACACAGGAGCATTGTTTAGACATGGTCTAACTAGCCGGGTAAAGAGACCTGAGAAAACTCTTTTGCCAAGAAGACCTTTCAGATATGACAATAGAAAAGAAAGGGAATAGAAAGAGTCTAAAAATCTGTTTTGTGTACAACGAAAACTCTCCATGGCAAAGAAAGCATATGGTATGAATGCAGAAGCTCATTAGAGCAGACCTTTGGGAGACACTATGATTAAGCAAAACAGAGCCAGATGAACATTTGAGAGAAACAACAATTTGCCAGTGCTGGAGAAAAATAACTGAAAGCCAAATTACTGCAGTGGCAAACTCACGAAAAGGATATTCAGAAATGTGATTTCTGGGAAAGACTTTTTCTGAGAAAGGTTTCTGGCTTTTTGATGAAGGTAGAAAGTTTGTGGTAATTGGGAGCGGGGCTGCGGCCGAGCCTCATCCCCAACGGGCTACAGCAGTGTTGAAAGCAATGAGTCACGGAGTGCCCAGGTGCACTGAGCAATCACCCAAGGGGAACAGAGGGCACACAGGTGCAATGCATGAACCATGAGGGGTATAAAAGGTTGGGCTAAGGAGCTAGAAGGGTGGATGCTTGCAGCCTTCTGAGGTGGTGTGGTGTTACTCTGTGTGGGTTGGAGCCTTCTGAAATTACATAGTGATGCTCTGTGTATTGTGGCCGTCTCAACTGTGATATGTGCTGCAACATTTTGAGACCAATCCAGACATGGAGGGAGTAGGTTAGCTCAGTCCTCAGTGGTTGAAGCAGGGAGATGTTTAGGCTGTTAGCAAGGAACTGATAATATTTTTCTGTGGACTGTTTCTACCTTGCAGTACTTTAAATCTTTTGAGAATTTGAGAGCCTTTCTTGGGTTGCTCAGCTTCTTGGTCCTTCTTTTTACAGTGAGGTCTTCTAAAATTAAAATATCCTTGCATAAATGTCATGAAGACAACTATCCTTTGCCTTTCAGAAGGGAATATAGGGTCACAACAAAAGATTTGATCTCACACATATCCTTCAGGCACCAGGAAATGAACTGCTTTAAATCTTTTCTTGACTTTTTGCCCACTGTTACATGGCTTTCATCAAGAACTAATACCTACCAGACAACTGAGCTTCTAAACCCTAAACCTGAAAAACCTCTAATTTAGCTGATTGAGGGAAAAAAATTGTGGAGAAAATACAGTTTGTAGGGGACTATTTTAAATGCTAGCTGCTTCTACTATATTTAACAGGAATCTGTGACCTGGTTATAGGAGAATATGTTTTAAACATGCACAGACTACATTATGGTGATGATTTATCAAATTATACATTCTGCAATCAAATATGTTGTGCTTGTTTGCTATTTCTACCTTTTTGTTAAACTGGATTTCTCTATCCTGTGTTTGGAACAGAATTCTTTTGAACAACATTAATTAGAAGCTAAAGCTTTCAAATAATATATGGGTTTTTATAGCAGGTTTGTTCAATGACCTTCAAGCATATTTTTTTTTTCTTTAAATGTCAGACCCAAGTTTACTGTAGCATTTTAAGTTATGCTGTTGGATTTAAAACTTGGTGCCAACTTGATACTTCTCCACTGGAGTAGGTGGAAAAGAATTATGGATGAGCATTCATTACTCACATCTGTGTAACATTCAGGTGAAACCAGCTTGATTTTTCCTTAGAAGTACTTTGTCCTGGTACTTTAGTCTAAGCCTTTCCCAAGTGATGAAGACCTGATTGTGCATTGATGACTTCGGTGCAAGGACTCTGTCCTAACTGTGAGGCTCCTGGTGAGAGATGATCTCTCCACCCTGTTCCTCACCTCTGCCACTGGCAGGTTGTGCTGTGATGGGGAGCAGAGTAGTGGCTTTCCTCTGCAGCTGTGATGTGCTCGAGGTGATGTAGGAGAGGGATGCCAGGCACACAGCTCAGTCATCTTCACAGGGTTCTCTCACATGGGCTTCACCCTGGAAGCACAGTTGGGCTTTCTAGTAGGACAGGCTGGGAAATTCCTCTTTGGGAGGGGAAGGAGGAGAGTGGAACTTTGTAGTCCAGATGCCCTGCCAAGTGCTGCTCACGGAGGAGTGTTTACTCCTGTGTCCTTGCACAGCGCATCTCTGAGGAAAACATCTGCTTCCGTGGGGCTGGCAAACCCCGAGTCCAAGGCTGCCAGGGAGCTCTTGGCAGCTCACAGCTGACTACCAGACTTGGGGCATGACAGCATCCATTTTCCCTTCGGGCAAAAGAACAGTCAGGCCATGGTTTTGACCTGTGTAGCCAGGAATGGTGTGTTTTATCCATTGCCACACTACTGCAATCCAGCAGCTGTGGTACCCTTCTCATACAGTCCTGCCTGCCTCAACCCGGCACAGCCACTGATACCATGTCCCATTTTCTTCACAGATCACAAATACTGCTTTGCCATTTACTCAGACATTTTGCTGCTTAGCTTCTCTTACCATAAGGAAGAAAGTGTCAAGTTCAAAAAATTACTGTTTTTTAGTTTTTAACTGAAACCACGCATATTAATACAAAAATAGAAATACCACACTGAGGAGATAAGAGCATGTAACCATGAAAATCTAGAAAGAGTAATCTCACCTTCCCTTCCAGTATGGTAAGCATGTTTTGGTTGTGGTTTTCCACATGCCTTATTTGGCATGTGAGGTAAGGGTGTGCTTTGCTTTGCAGTATAGAATGAGCACACATAACCTTGGTTCCAGAAATCTCATCACAGAATCACAGGGTTGATTAGGTTGGAAAAGACCTCTGAGATCATTGAGTCCAACCTCTGACCAAACACCACCACGTGAACTAGACCATGGCACAAAGTGCCACATCCAATCTTCTCTTAAATACCTCCAGGGACTGTGACTCCATCACCTCCCTGGGCCACCCATTCCAATGTTTAGTTACCCTTTCTGTTCTTCAATTGAAAGTGTCTTGGCCCTCAAATTAGGCAGAAAACTTTGTTTCTGCTGAAAAACTGGGCCTCAGGGACAATAGAAACAGAGAGGGGTTTTGAGGAAAGACCACAGAGGCACCATGTTTATATTTGAACTCATGATCAGGTGCAGGTGGGAAACTTTCTCATATCCTTGTCTCAGCAGCCAAACTGCAGGCCCTGTCTCTCATCCTCCTGAATCCACCTCCACAGCTGGCAGACCTTATGTCTCCACCTTGTTTGCAAAGAAAACTCAACAGTTCTCTCACTTTCAGTCCAGCCTTAGGGATTCAGAGTCCTATTGCTCCATTATACCTGTGCCCAGCATATCTGGCTGGGTTTGGTACCTGCTGTGTTTCCTGCATGAATTTCCTGGGTTTGGTACCTGCATGAATGATCTGCTCATCACACTGAGCCAGAAGGGTCCTTTCCTAATAGAAATGGCAGTACGAAGTCATAAGAATAAAGTGCCATAAATGCAAATTAATTTCATGTAAGGCTATATGTGCATCTCTCTTGCTGGACTTAACATTGTTCTCTGCAGAAGGCTCATCCTCCTCCTCCCCAGCTCTGTCTGTTGAGAGTATCATGCATCAGCCTCCAGGAAACAGTCAGGTCAGGGGTACAAGTAAAATCTTCCTGCACAGCTGTGTGCACTGGGGCCTGAGCTGCTTGCTCAGCTGTGCCTCACCAAAAGCAGATCGTTGGTGATCAGCAGAACCTGCCCAACACCTGCAACACTCCAATGGTCACATCACCCTGCCAAGGGAATAGCATAAGAGAGATGGGAATGATGGTGGCTTTGCTGCTGACATGAGGATGATTTAAATATTCCTGATAGAGTCCTCTTGCATGTGGTGGGTCTGCTCTTTTTGGGCTTGGTTTTTAAACTTTTTTTTATCAGAGAGCCTCCTTATAATTCCATAGGCTCAGTGGTGAAGGCAAGAGACCCCAGAGGTCCCAGCCCCAAGTCACACCCCAGGGAGCAGCCTGCCACAGTTAATGAACTGGAACTGCTTCTCGCAGATGTGGAGGTGAAACTTAGCACTGGAAGCTCTGGTGTCTCCTGCACTTATTTCAGTCTCGAGACACGATCAAGCCTGCAGCTTACGTTGCTAAGTAGCTGCCACCATAACAAATCTTTGTGTGCCTTTTCTAGCTCATTGCTGCCCCCCTCAGCATCAGCAGGACTAGGTACAAGTTTGCATTCATGTAATTACAAAATGCAAAATGGTACCATTAGTTTATTTTCAGGGTCTTTCATTAGTTACTTGACCAGAGAAACATTCCTAAGCATCAAATTTGGCTTTGAAATCCAAATGCTAAGCTGCTTCTCCTTCTATTTCTTCTTACAACATTGACTGTGGTTTCTTATTCCTTAAACATCAGCATTTCTTTTGTTTTGGAGATTAGTCCCATAGTCAAGAAATATGAGAAGCAGCTTAATTTGTACAAAGACAAATTTAGCTGAACTTTTCTGCAGAAATGCTCAGCAGTGGAACGTTTTATGGTAATCTGATCCCTTCGTTTCAGAGCTCGCAATCCAGTGCGATGTGTGGTACACGCTGCCGGTGAATTGACTCTGGTTCTGGCTTCCTCTCCAGTAACGTGAGGACTGGATATATTAACTTCCACAAAACGAACAGAAAATTAGTGTGGACACATCTGCTGGCAGAGGCTGGGCTTGGGCTCTGTCATAGAAATACCTGATTTCAGGGAGAACTTCCAACGCCTGCCTTGGAAAAACAGAATATTAATAAGTGGTGTGCAAGTTGATGATGAACAGGCCAGTACACACTTTTAGCCAGGGCTGGGACTCCTCAATTCAAACTGCAACTTTGTGAATAGTTTTCTTAAACTGATTTAACACACATGCAAAGTTGGCACAGCCATACGAAAAAGAAATCCTCACTCTTTCCCTTCTCTATTCTCCTGCCCTGGTGCTTCTTGTGTTATGCTGGCATAAGTTTCTGTGTGGCTGCCCAGTGCACAGGATGTAGAACTTGATCCAGCTGGGGAAAAAAAAACATGTTTCTTTTGGTGGGTTTTACCCTGAATCAGTTTCCAATATCCCCAAACCTAGAAAATGAAATTGTACATATAATTTCCAGCACTACCTGGGCACTGCAAGGCAGGGAAGGAGAAAGTGTTTCAAGAACGTAGCAGGACAGTTTAACTTAAAGAGGAGTCCCTGCATGGAGAACACCGCTGGCTTTACATCCCCATGTGCTCGAGAAGGATGCCAAGTGTCATGAGCCACTCTGTATTTCTCATCACATGTATTCTTGATCAGTTTCAAACATTTATAAACATCCATGATTAAAGGTCAACAACACATCCTCAATTATTTAGTGTTAGTTTCAGGCTATGTTATGATCTTTAATGTTTTTATTGAAAACAAAAATTAGGCAAACAAGAAAAGCAGGGGGGCTGGCGAAAGTAGAACATGTAGAGACCCAGCTCATGACAACCAAACCACCTCTTGCATCTTTCCTGGCTGCTGGGGAATATCCAGGGCCAAATGAAATTGAGGGGCGTGTTCTCCCAGAAAGTTCCTGGCACTTTATTCTACTCATAATAAAACACAAAAATTAGTGTTTGGTTAATATGAATATTTTCTCCTACCTGAGATTTTGGAATTTTTTTTATTCTGCATGAAGATGTTTTAAGCTAAAACAAATAACTAGAGAAAATCTTCCCTTCTACCTCCTGTTCTTGTCTCTCTCATAGCTTTACTAAACCTTCAGAGGTCAGCAAGAAATGCAGAGAACTATCCTTTCTTCCTTATGTGTTGGGACAATTTATTTCTTGGTAGTTCAGCTTTTCTATATGTTCATGTTGCAGAAATTGACAGTATAATCACTCCAGCCGCTTCTTGGAGGTGAAACAGAAGGTCTGAAAAAGCACAAAGATAAACACAACCACTTGAGGAAAGATGTACAATCTACAGACCCTTAAGAGGTTTAGAAACAGAAAAATTTACCTTAACCCCACTACCCCCAAAAAGGTAATATTAAGTACCATGAAACAGACTCGGGTGTAGCAGTGGAACAATAGGGACTGAAAAAAAAACCCTTGGAAATTTGACTTCCTTGATTTGCCAGTGTAGGATGACAGCTGGAAAGACCCAAGCAGAAAAGGCAATTTTGTGCCCACAGAAGATGGTCACAGATCAACACCCTCAGTACCAATACCTGACCCTCCAACGAAGTCCCTGAAGCAAAATTGCACACAACAGCTGCTAGGTCATTGCTTAGTAAGCTGGTTTAGATCATATCTTGTGAATTAAGAAGAATCCTCTACTCATACCCTTCCCAGAAGCAGAGCACTATTTAACCTCCAGCTGTAGTAACATCACCTGCCTTCCTCCCTTCCACCCCGATGGAATAAAACAGAGCAGTGTCTTCAAGGTGATCACACACAGAGGGCAGGAATTCATTCAATGACTCCAGCTCGTTGAAGAAATACTTCCTTAGATTCCTGAACTCTTCTATTTTTTACACACCAAGGAGGAGTAATTTGGAAAGCCGGGCGTGCACAGTACCCCCACTGTGAGCAGTTAAGCTTTGCAGACAGAACAAAACTGCCACCAATGGAAGATGGAGCACAGAGAAGCATTCACAGCAGCTCCTTCCCCTCACTGCTGCAGTGCAGCACTACAGCCGAAGGCACTAGAGCCAGTCCAGCCAGACTAGGAAGCAGTGAAGAACACATTTTACAGTAATGCTCTCCCATCAAATCTAAATCCCTCCCAAGATAGCTTTCTGAAAAGAGATGTTACTCACTGAGCTGCGACAAAAATGTCTTCCTATCTAGTAAACACTAAGGGAATGCTTATGGTTAATTTCTTTAAAACCATTTCAACATTTGTTTGAGGAGGAACTATAATAAAATGCAGATGCTGTACTTCTTTACCAAGATATTGAAGCACTTTAAGAAAAAAAAAACAGCAATCACAGCAGTCATAGGGAAAACAATGAATGCTGTGCAACAGAGAGCCCCTCTCCCTCTCATCATTCCAGACCAATGCTCTATCACCATTTCTTAGACCTCATTCAACAGCTCATCAGTGCATTACCACAAAGCCTCCTTTACAAGAAATGCAAGCCTGTTGGTACTGCTTGTAGGCCATGCTCAGAACTAGTAACAAAGCCTGTAGGTGATAAAGCAGAGCTTACAGTCAGTGTCCCAGATTAGAGTGTCACCAGGCATACATTTGAGCAAAATCAATGTATCATGAGTGTTGATCACAGTGGTATAACAAAGAGCTAAAATGGTGATAAAACTGTACTGGATTATTGATATAAGGAAACCCAGAAGAGTTTTCATCCTGGTCTGACTCCCCAAATTGCCACAGGTCTCTCTCACAGAGCTTGAGCCAAAGGAATGAAAGTCACTTTTCCAGTGCTGCACCTGCACACACACACTGGGGCTGGCTCAGCCCAGGCCAGCCTGCACCCCACAGAAATTACAGCACACACAGGTCACTCCAAAGCAGGACAGTCCCTTGTGTGTGGAGCCCCGACTAAGTCAGCTCACTCAGCCTGTGTCAGTCAGAATTCACTGCCCTACACAGATAAACTCTAGAGGTAACCAACTGACTCCATGTGCTGCAGCCACAGGTGTGGATCCAAGTGTCTGGATGTACCAGGAGGAGCATGTAACTTCAGAGGCACTGACATACATGCAGAGGCAATTCCAGAAGCAAGGGAACAGCAGAGCTAAAAGAATCCAAGCTGGATATGTTCTGGCATTCAGAAGGCACAGGCATGTAGATGAATCACATTTTATAGACAGTCTCCCATAATTCTCCAAACACACATTCCTAGCATAGAATCCTTGAACAAAAGCACAGTTCAGCCAGTAGAGTAAAACTTCCTTCCTAATGGCAAGAATTCTATTTGCTTATTCAAGTTTAATCTTTTAAAGAGCTAAACCTTCCCATACCTAATACCCAAATAACCGATTTCTTAGTGCTCAGTCTCTCCTACATAAATGGGAGGTGTTCAAACAAGATACAGAGCTAATACATAACAGCTTATAACACAACTTTTATTAGAAAAGTTATACATAACAGCATCAACTATTTTCAAGAATATTAACTTTGAAAAGCAACAAAAACAGACTAAAAATGTGTAACAAGAAACTAATGACCTTTTCTATAATTAAACATTCAAGTTATCTACAATGTCTCTTTTTACAAAGGAGAAAATTATGGTTTTACAGGCACATCATGTTGAAAATAAAGCTGCAGTAACTTTATACAATTAACTTTTTCAAGGATTATTAAAACATGGTCATCATGTAGTCTCAGAGTTTTTTAAACATTCACATAATTTTACAGTTGAGTATACACTGAAATTTAGGAGTCCCAAAATTATTTCACAAAAGTGCCAACATTAAAACCAGAACCTTCAGTGTGAATAATTTTGCCCTAAAAAAAGTTAAGACAGGTCTCCATAATCAACATATTCACATAATTTCTGGTGCTACCTGGTCTAACAGTAAAGCTTCATTCTTTAGAAATAAAAATCAAACCGGACTTCTTTTGCAAAACTGATGAAACGTCTTGAACATGGGAGTGTACACTATTAGAAAAAATTGACACTAAAACCATAAATATATCCAAAGAGCCATTAATACACTACACAATTAAGTGGAATTGTGCCCATCTGTACTCTATAGTCAAAGTTTGTTGCCCTTTTGGTACAGGTGGTATCTGAATTTAGCAATTTTTCTTATTCTTACTGTTGGATTCTCGCTTAATAAAAAAATCAGATAATTTACAATCTAGAAGTCTGTTTTAAAAAGTCTGGAGTTTATATACAGCTCTAACAAACCTAAAACATTATGATTTCTTAAATGGTTAAATGAAATAACTAGTTTTCATTTGTCACTTATTAACAGTAACTAGCCATTATCAGTAGTGGACCATAATAAGGTGATAAGTGAAAAGGAATGTTTAGTCTAAAACGCTTCACATGTTCTGTCCTTTCGTGTATCACACAGAGGAAGTGCTTTCCACAGACACTCGTTTCCCCTTAGCATCAAGGGCTACAAAAATCTGACTGCAAAAATGCAGTGACACAGCAAGCTGACATATCAGGCACTACCTTTCATATTGGCAGCTTTAAGAGACCCACGGTATGCACAAAGATCTAGAGAAGGGGAGAAAAAACTACTACTATGAGAAGCAGACCGAACATTTCAGATGAGTTTGGCAAAGTTTTTAATCAGACAAAAGGTTGGCCATTCAGATTTACTTGTATAGGTTAAAAATATCTCTACTGAATCAACTAGTCAAATTATTGTAAGACATTTTCATTGAGACTCAACATCACATGCACCAATATTGCACACATCTGCTCTGAGCTGCTAAAACAATCTTTATCTGGGTGCTTGAGTTGTCTAGTTTCTGCAGCTGGAACTCAAGTCACCCAACCCAGCCAGCAGTTTCACTAAAAACTTGAGTGGTAAAGTTAAAATACAAACCCCAAAATAACCCCAAGAGAAAACCAAGGACTTTATACAGACAATAAAATCTAAATTTTCTGCAATGGTCTTGTGGGCCCCACGGAGGGGCAGAACACGCACGCACTGGTGAGAGGAGCACTGGCTCTGCTCTAGGAACCATTCAGATAATGTGAAACCTGGGACCAGGGGTGGCAATGATGTCACTGTAGGGCTCCTCCTGTGTCAGCTCTATAGCTTGCTGCTTTTTCAGTACCAGGAAACTGTAGAACTTTGCAGCTGCTTGTTTTCTATTCGTATTTCTGCACAGCTCAAGCAAACTGATAGATTCTGCTCCAGTCTTAGCAAGAGCTCTCTGAAAAACACAACATTGATACCACAAGTTAAATAGAGAACTACACAGAAACAACAATGTCTTTTGGCAAAATTCTGTTTGTTGTCAACCCCAGGACACTGAAGGATTCAGAAGAATGGGAACATTACAACATCTACATGAAAATTTCTTTATGGATCTTAACTAAATGAAACCTAGTAGGTTTCCCAGAGATGTGTGAAAAATCCTTCTTGAATCTGCTGAACGTATTCCAGAAACACTGTTGTATAGAACAAGATTTTATTTCTGCAGCAATAGCTAACCAGTCCTTTATGACTACAGGACAATTTTGTCTTAATAGGAATAAAATAAAAAAAAATACCAAGTTTTACTTCTCAAAATAAATGTAATTCCAAAAATAATAAAGAGCTGACGTTCTTTAAAAGATGCGTGATTTCCCAAGGTGAAAGCCTGTTTATTTCTAGAACATCTTAAACTAAGTACCCAAAGTCACTTAGATTTTCTCAAAGTCTTGGCAAGAATATATTAAAAAAAAAAAAAAAATCATGATAATACATCTTTTTGCTGGCCGGGACAAAAACTGAAGTGTTCGATTTAAAGCAGAACTGTCTGCCCTGGAATGAATTTCAACTAGATGAAAAGATATTTAGCTTGCCAAACCAAATTACTTCATATTAATCAAATCTTAACTCCAAATCTCATTGCAGATTTAATATTTCAGCCATCCAATGCAATGCTCTTTTGGGTACATGGAAGAAAGAATTGAAAAAAGCTAGTTATGGCCAAAGAGAATTCTAAAGCTCTCTTCAGAAACTGCAATAAAACATTCAGAGAGGAAAACATTACACAACACTACCAACTCAACATCTGTTTAATTTAGAAATTATTTTTGAGCTATTTTTTATTTTAATCAGTTGTACTGATTTGGTCTGGGACAGAGTTAATTTTCTTCACAACAGCTCACATGGTGCTATGTTTTGCATCAAGTAGGCTGGAGGTGCACAAGGAGTTGGGCTGGGACTCAGCCAGGACAGCTGACCCTAGCTGGCCAAAAGGATAATCCATGCCATATGGCATCATGCTCTGCATTTAAAGCTGGGTGAGAGAACAGGGTGGGGTGTGTGACCATTTGGGATGTGGCATTCAGTGACAGCCAAATCTCACCAGTTGCTGAAATGTTTAAGGGAACAAAGGAGCTGAAAGGCACAGAAGTCCAAGAGTATGTGGAGGACAAACACAGAAACCGATAAGCAAAAGAACAATTCGCACTTCAGTTCAGGGTGAACATTGTGGTGTTCAGTCATTGTATCAGGAAAAGCCTCTTTAGTTCCATCAAGCAAGAGTCCATCCAACAGACAGATACGTGTCTGTGCAGACTGAATCCACACGCTAGAAATCAGCCAAAGTCACATTTCCACAGCCATTAAGAGATTCAGCCTGTCATGGCATCAAAGTTTTCAGACTAGCCTAGCCAGGAAATAAACATCCTGTACAATGGTGTTATCCCTAGACCCTTATGGGGGTTTGCCTAAAGATACACAGCACAAAGTCAGAGGTGCTATGATTTCATTAAAAATACAGTCAACTATTTTATAATTTAAATTTCTGGGAATCTTAGTTGCACACCAAGTGTGGACTAAAAGGTTGAAAAACATCCAGGTGAAAAATTTTAATTCAAATGTTCTCAAAACAATAAGTGACAATTACAAAAGTATAGATTTAATTTTAATACAGTTATTTGATACAGATTTAATCAACTACATGCATTCTTCCCTCTCTAAGATAACTAGTATTTTAGGCTGTAGTATCAACCACAAAGAAAGCTCTTTCTTGACCTTTTAACTCAGTTTAAAAGCATCAGTGGACACACTCAAAAGCTACTTTAAGAGAAAGCAAATTATCATGTGTACCTGAAGGCCATGGAGCATTTGTTGAGTCCTCTTGTTCCATCTCCTTTCTTCTTGATCCTGATCACCCCCTGTGCCATCTTCTTCCTGGAAGCAGTTGTAAAAAATAAAGGACATCAATGAAATTTGTCCTGTTTGTTACCATAGGATATTAAATAGTGTAGCTAAGAGACAACTTAAGTTATCCTATATGAGGACATGGCTGGTTTTCTTGCAAAAAGCTACTTTCATTAAGTAGCACAGGCTATTTAAAATGAACCATGCCACTGAAGTTCAAAAGTTCTTATCTAAGGGATTGTAAACATGTAAGAGTGGTTTAATCCAGCCATGGGTGAGAACAGCAGAACATGAATTCAAAACAGAAAGTATATTTAATTTATAAAATTAAACAATATAAATTTTATTAAATGGTCATTAAATAATTTAAGAATTGCATTTCCAAGGGCTATTAATAAGGACAGACGAAAGAGTTATTTCTTATGCCTTTAACTGAATCCACAGTCAAACATTAATCCACTTCTGGGAAACACACAAACTGATTCTATACAGAGTTCTTACTTCTTCCTCCTCCTCCTCCTCTTTCTCCTTTTCCTTCTCCTTCTCTTTTTCTGGCAGAAGTTCTAGCTCTGGTATTAGCTGGCAGATGTTTTGGGGTTCCTCTGGAGGCATTTCTACAGGTGGTATTTCCAGCTGTTGTGATGGTGGATGCTTTAAGAGCACACAATACAGTTAAACAAAAAGTATCATTTTGTCAGTTCTTTTACAATAGAACGATGATGCTACAGACCAGTCTAATAAAATCCAAGTATATTATCTTAGCCATTTGTCAGAATTTTTCATTACTGAAAACCAAAAACCAATTTTGTTTTGCTGTCCGAACGTGTATTTTCAATCCTTTAGATTCTACTCAAACCAGGAATTATGATACCACTGTAAAGTAAAAAGGCTTTCCAGTAACTTCACTTATGCCACCATCCAAACTACTGATCTCATTCCTGGGATTGGCACATGCAAATCTAAAATTCCAGATCATCAGATGCAATACTACATGAACACACCTTTAACTCACTGGAACTAGTCATCTTCAAAATATCAAAATGCTGTTCTCATCAATACAAACATGAAGGAATTAAAACACTGGTACCTGCAAAGTTTCTGAAAACATATAAATTACTTTGGTGCTGAAGTATATTCTCAGAAAATATTTATGTCAATAGGAAAATAGAGAAAAGAAATTTAATGGAATTTACGTAGACAGTTCTAATAAAATTAATAAATGGTACTCTCCCCGTGAAATCTATAACCAATTAATGCTTGCCAGTAAAGTTACCTTGACACCTGGAACTGTTTCTACACATACCCTAGAATGGCTAAGCAAGTGCTGATGTTGTCACACAGCAGGTATCACTACAGGTTGTACATGTTGCTAGAGGCCTGACCTGGCCTCCAAGATGATCACAGAATTCTCAACACACCAACAGCCCCAGTTACACTGACTTAGCACAGTCTATGCCGATTCAACCCCGTGACATGGCCAAGAAGAGCAGCAGCTGCCACCCTGCTTAGTAAGATAATGTAACATCTAACAGTCCCATTCTACAGTGAACAACCTGTTAGCCAAGGAATGTGAAAAGTGGGGTTAAAAAATGCACAAATATGACACAGCATAAACCAGGACTGTTCTTACCACATGAGCATTCAGAAAAATACACCTTTCATTTTTGACCATTTTCTTCCTCTCTCCTTTCCGAACAGTTTCCTTTCACACTGCATCACACCTAGTGTCCAAGTCTACTCACAACTTAACTAGGAAATCTCTCCAGACAATCAAAGTTTTTCTTTGAAGCCTTAAGCCTGAACACTAGGGCTGTCTCAACAGACATTTATGCAGCTAACACAATCCTTGCTTCATGGAAGCTGTTGATGTACGCTCGCCAAGCAGGACTTGATAAGCAATACAGCAGACTCTTTTAAGACTTTTACTGGAGGAAATAGTATAATTTCTTTATCCTACCAGCATTTTAAATGTTTCAGTAAGCTTTTCACCTAACAAAGGCACCAGAATGACTACCCAGGGACAAATGTTCTGATACTACTACAGTGAATCTTAAAGTACCATAGAAAGCTAGGGCCTCAAATCTGTGTCATTTCCTACTCAAAGACACTCCCCACTTGTCATTCCCCATAAGAAAATACTCAAAGCTTACTCACAGGTAACACTGGCTCTGGTTCCACTTGCTGCAGTTTGCGTTTAACGCCAGTCTGAGCTGGTGGGGGTGGCATAACCGATTCATCCAGGTTGGTTCTGCTGCCTTCCATCATCGACTCCTGTAAACGGCTTGGTTCTTCCAGAATAGGTTCATCTGTATTCCAAAACAGATCTTCTTTTAGATACTTAAGAATGTTATTAGAAACTGTACCAAAATCCAATCTGCTATTATTTAAGAATTGAGCACTCTCAACAGCCTACACTTTTAATCCACTGGTTCAAACAATTCCTAAGCATCTCCTATTTCTAGGAAAAAAAAGTTATTTTATGTCACAGGTTGTACATCAAACTAAACAACCATTACAAAGCTCATTGCTTCATACATAATCTTTGATGACTTAATACAAAGCACAGATAAAAGAGAAAAATATGCTCTGAGGAAAAGCAGAGCATCTTTGACAAGACACAAACCAATGACATCTCGTTGCTGCTGTTGCTGTTGCTGCTCCTCTCTGGGAACCTCCGGGTTTTCAAAGTCTTTAAGGAACTCATCAAGATTGTCAGCTTCTCCACCTTTCCTCCTCTTTCTCAGGTCTTCTGGTACCAGAGGTGTAAGACAGCGAGTAAAGAGCTACACAGGAAAGGTTACATTATTCACTATTGCAGTTCTCAGTGTCCTTTCATTTAATTTTGGATCAAGTAATTATGGGCTAGCTTGCTTTCTCAGTTTTTAAGTTCCTCTCCAACAGTACTAACTTCTAAAAAAATAATTCATTTTTGTAACTGATAGCAGCAATGTTTAAAATATTTACCTTAGTTATTTTAATATATTTTTTGTTCCAATTATGAATACTGCCATCACTACATCACTATTTATATGCTGATGTTTGCTATGCATGAAGCACAATCCTGAATATAGTCCATTTAAAAATGAACTTGCACAAAAACATTACCTTCAGTAGTCTGTTATTCCACAAAGGCTGAGCAGGCAGAGAGAAAAGCTTTTCAACTCCACCAGTTTCTTTCCACATCATCAATTTCTTAGTAGGAGGTGCCAAATCCAAAGTAGTAACAATATCGGAGTAGTCACTTAATTGGGCTCGAATAGTCTTGCTGTCCAGTTCTTTCACACTGTCCACAATCAGCTTTCTCTTCCTCTTTGCTTTGGTTTCCTTGACTGTTGAGATTTTCAGCAAGCAATGAAGGTTAGCTCAAAGAGGTACTATGCTGTAAAAGAATCCTGCAAGTTCTCTACAGGTCTTACCCACCCACATATAAAGCTGCCTCAGGAATCTAAGGCAACTCTAGCTTTGGGAGAAAGATTGTAAGCTACGTGCAGTATAAAACGTCAAATACCATGAGTGCTCTCCCATAACCGACAAATTGTTCTGTGAATTTAAATCTACCTAAGCCTCAACACCCCCAGCTGCACATGCCTCTCTCTCTCCCATGGCTTGCTTGACAGGCTGGTGCAAGCAGTGGCCACCAAGTTGAACAGAGGATGGAGCACCTCTCTTATGAGGAAAGGCTGAGAGTCTCAGTTTTGTTCAGCCTGGAGAAAAGGGAGCTTTGGGATGAAGCAATTGTGGCCTTGCAGTACCTGAAGGGAGCCTACAAGGAAAATGGAGGAGACTTTCTACAGAGACATGTAGTGACAGGGTAAAGGGGACGGCTGGAAACTATCCCAAGATATTGGGAAAGAATTCTCTACTGCATGGCGAGGCACTGCAACAGGTTGCTCAGAGGAGCCGTGGATGCCCCATCCTTGTCAGTGTTCAAGGCCAGGCTGGATGGAGCTCTGAGCAACCTGGTCTAGTGGAAGGTGTCCCTGCTCATGGCAAGAGGGCTGGAACTATATCTTCATGACCCCTTCCAATCCCAGCCATTCTATGACTCTAATCACAGGTTTAAAATACCACACCTACTTTTCCCCCTAAGCCCTACCTGAGCTTTGGTAGAGTTAATGTGGGTGGTTATTTTAACTGTAAATTTCTGACCCTGTTCTAGGATAACTTTACTGTGCTCACAGCCTGGTACTCTGCAGCAGACCCAGAAGCCCTGGTAAATGCTGCCTTTGCTGGTCCCTGCAGATAAGCTGGTCCCCTGCTGCCAGCCTGCCACGAGAGGGCAGTGCCAGGGCTCTCCCACTGGCCAAGCAGGCAATCAGGGCCTGGAGCTCAGTCTAGAGGCACAAGACAAGCTACTTTCTTTCAAGACACTAATTTTTTAATAAAGCAGGGGTCAGTATATAATGAGCCAACTATAGTATTAGTTAAAATAAGCAGGTTTCTTGTATTAAAGAAAAAGACAAGGAAAATCCCTACTTAGTAGAAATTCAAATACAAAGGTGCACCTCCTGAAATCAGCAATTCATTAAAGCTACAAGTCACTAGAACAGCACTCATTCTCAGAGTAAACAGTCGGTCCTGCCCTTCAAACACAGTGTATCAAGAGCTGCACTGCACTACAGATACCATACTAGAATTAAAGACGTGCTGAGCTCCATTTCAACTCAGTGCATTTTAACTAGCATGTTTATCTAAAGCTACAGTATCATGCTGTTACATGCACTGACTGCAGAAACTACAAACTACTATTCTCTGATACCATCCATGTAAGCTACCTCTCTGGAAGGTACTGGAGGGCTACTACTAGAATAAAAGGAATTCAGCACTTGATCCCTGGTTTCTCACCCAAGTGAGAAGCAGAGTCAGCAGCAGTGCTAGACATTCATTTCCACTCCATGAAGCTAAGGTGGTGTCTGACAAACTGTGTAAAATACTCCCCAACAGCTCACTCACCAGTTATGTCAATAGGCTCCAGAGCAAAAGCCTCCTCTTCATTGGGAACAAGCGTTGTCTGGTCAGTCATGGTTGGTAACGGCTCCACCGGATCGACCGAGTCCGGGCTGTCCGGGCCTCCCACTGCCAGCGACAACGAGAGCCTTGCACTAGGTCAGAGCATCAACAGGCTGTGCCACCCCTCCCATGCCCTCCTCCACACCTTCAGGAGGTTCACCACACCTCGTACTTCTGAGCTCAGTATGCTTTTAAGGAATTAGAATCCAAACTATATGAGTTGAAAGTAATTCTACGTCTGGTCCTAGATCATACTCACTTGATACATTGTCATCATCATCCATATCATCGTGGGGAGGCTGCTCTGGCATCATCACTCCACTCTCTGAGAGTGCAGGTGGGTCATCAAAAATACCACCATCATTATTGCTGAGAAGTTTGTCATCTGAAGCACCATATGAGAGAATCAGTTTTGCATACACAAATTCATGAAATAAG
This sequence comes from Chloropsis cyanopogon, assembly GCA_013400585.1. Lineage (NCBI taxonomy): Eukaryota > Metazoa > Chordata > Aves > Passeriformes > Irenidae > Chloropsis > Chloropsis cyanopogon. The sequence goes on from WEZZ01005058.1 coordinate 99,596, forward strand.
TATAGACATAATTACAAAGAAATAGAGACAGGTTTATTACAACACGGATGAAGATAGTGCAAAAGTTAGAAAGTACTTTCAGTGCTGACATAGAAGAAAGTAGCAGTGCTCTTTCAAGGGGCATTTGAGCTCTAATTCTGAGCATACAGATAACATTTATTACAATATACTTGCCACATATTTGCATCTTACATCTAATTTTTTAGAACTTTGTTTTAAATATGCCAACACTTAATATGCTGTGGGTCATCTATACTGCTGTAGTACTCACAAACTGGAATATATGCTCAGTGCACACACACACACACATATATATACATATACACACACACACATATATATATATACACACACACACACAGAGATATATATATATGTATCTATATACACACAGTGAGTATAAATACTCACTGTACAAGGCATAACTTTGACAGAGATCTGGCAACAAAGGAAACAACTTCCTCTTATCTACCCAAGAACCAATTAATTAAGGCAGGAAGTAGGATAGAGGAAAAACAAAATTTCTCAAACTTACCCAATATTCCACCATCATTTCCTTCTCCAAAATTATCATCTTTGTATTGGTCCTCATATTCCAGGTGATTAGATTTCTCATTGAGGTGACTGGTGCTCTGTTCAGGTTCCAGGAGGAGATTGGAAGCACTAGTGCTCACCAGCATGTCATCCTCAAATGCACTACCTTCTCTCATCATCTCACGATCATCCATCCCAAAGTCACCTGCAATGATACAATTGCACTGCTCTAAGTGCTAAAAAAGCAAGATGCAAGAGACCTACCTAACTGATCAACAAAGACCCATATCTAAGACCAACCTTTAATTCAATTTATCCTATTTGCAGAGTTAATGACAAGATGTAAGGAATTGTGCCCAGCAAACCATAGCAAAAAATACTGTTCAAACAATTATAAAAATAACTATCTCCTTTTCAAAGCATTTTATTGTACTTATTTGAATTGATATTAGCAAGATCCTACTAAACTTTATTTGCACAGAAAGCAAAGAATTCAATGGAATTCAAAGACATTGTGCCTTATGCCTCAAGGCTGGGCTTCAAGTACAGGAAACAAACCAATACCCAGTCAACACCATTTTTAGATTATTCCTTCAAAACAATTACTGCATTATGAATTACAATACTGTAGGTTAGGAACAGGACATTCAAATAAAACTGTCTTTAGGTTTTCATTCAGATATTAGAATACTGTCCTTGAAAAGGTACTGAAAGTAGCAAACTTGTCACCAGTGACTGATTCGGCTTTAGAAATCTCCCAATGGTTTCTGACTGAGAGCATGCTTATGATTAAAGCAACAGCTCACTTCATATTCACATCACATTTTGAAAATTATAATTGTCACAGTACTTCAATGATTAACTTGACTGAATATTCTTCAGCTTTTCTTTCTACCTATTCTAGGCAGCTAGAAGTTTGCTGAGCATTAGAGGACATTTTTCTGGAAAAACTGACATGAACTAACTAAAAATTAAACATACAAAACCACAGCATGTTTGATCTAAATTGTTTAGAGCTCACTGGGCATTCCATAGTAATTGCAAAACTGTATCTTACAATTACTGAAATTGGCTAGTAACACGTAACAACACACGAGATCTTTACCGAAGTCGTTATCCTGGAGGATACTGATGTTGCCTACTTCTTCTCTCATTGTAATTTCTTCCACTCTACTCTGGTTCAAACTGAACTGCTGAGCCACATCAATATCACTTAAACAAATAGAAGGCAATTATTAAAATTCATTAAAAAACAAAGACCAGATAAAGCCTGCTGAAATAAACATGACATTATTCAGTAAAAAACAATTTTACATTCAAGTCAATTATTGAAAAAATTAAGGTGAACAGTGAATAGAAACTACTACTTAAAGCAGTGAGACCACTAATGGCTCAAACCTATCATCCAAATTACATTAGCTTCTGGGAAATGTATCAGTAACCTCTCTTACTCCTTGCTGCGTTGGGATTACTAATTTCTAAGACCAAATTAACAACTAAGAAAAACCTTCCACCCCTTCAGCTTCAAAAACTATTAATATAGTTTATCAAACACTGTATTTTGCACCACTACCAATATAACACCCTTAGTAGTGTATTAAGGTACATTTCTTATAAATACACAGAAATTTTTTGCAGTTTCAAATATACTCTAATTTGAATTTAAACTAAATTGAACACTGAGTAAGCTGGATTCTAAAAACTCCCTTATGAGTAACAAAAAAAATTTAAAAAAAATCAGTTTTTTAAAGCTTAAGAATTATTTGGGTTATATACTTCATATATGTAAAAGTAACTCATAAGTATTAAGAAGTTTTAAGAATTACAAGTGCCACTTTAAAAGGTCAACAACATCCCCATAAACGTAATCTTGTCCAGCCTAAGAATGTATGTGATACAGGGTGCCTTGCATTGAAGAAAAAGAAAGTTATAATAGGTACCTGAGTTTTTCAAAAGCTTCTGTAAGGACAGCTTTAACTCCAGTTAAAGTCAATGCTAGTGTGAACTTAAAATCAACACAAAAATGACTGCACACTTCCTTATCAGTATATAGAAAAGACCTAAGAATAGAAGTTACCACAGATTTTTTTTTTACAGTCAGCAGTGAGTTAGCTGTTTAAAACCAGGTTCTTCTCAATTAAAAGCAATTCTCATTTCCATGGAAATGAAAAAAAGCCCAAGCTTACTCTAGATCAGGAAGTGGTTGGTCAAAATCGTGAAACTCCTCAGGTAAGGTAATAGCATTGTAAGCAGCCTCTCTGTTTTCCTCAGGCAAATCAACAACTCCTGCGAAGAACAACACCCAGACATGAGTTCCCATTCCTTACAAGGACAGCATTTTTCACCAGGCCATTAGCATTTTCTCTCTGCATGAGCCTACTGTCTTTAAATTTGTTGAACTGAACTGATGCTGAGACACCTACAAAGAAACCTTAGATAATGGTAGTAAGTGAAATTCAGACTAAATTCAAAACAAATATCCTCAAGCCCTGGCACTGTCTGTGTGGCACTATGCAGAGCTGTGCAGCCAACACAGCCATCATATGTTTCACAACACTACGGGTACTTGCTCCGAAATAATTTTGTCCTGGTACAGGGTGTGAGCTGCAGGGTTCTACATTACAGCAGCTGCACAGTGTGACTACTTGGCTACTGGTCCTTTATTCAGTTCCATCAGCTCCAGAAGTCCTGGAACAGCACTGATTGCACGTGGGGCTCACTAACTCACAGGCTTCTGCACATAAAGAACTGTATTACCAAAACCACACACATACCTTTTCTTATCCTCCAGAGATGCTTACTCTTATTCAGCAGGCATTCTCAGAGCATGAATATCAGATTGGGCATCACAAAACCAGTGCCAGTAGTTGGTCCCTCTGTTTTATTCAAAGTCTTTAAAGGTCAGGGCACTTGAAAGTGCATGGGAAATGCAGGTTCAATTCCTTCTGTAACTTGCAGAAGATTTGAACTCTATGATCTGCCTTCTGACCCACACATACAACACAGGCAATTCTGAGGTACAGATACTTCAGAAACACTGCTCGCTGTGCTCCCCTCTGCAATCAACAATCACAGAACCACTGTCCACAGAGACCAGGAACAAGCATGAGTCTGTAGCTTACTCATCACAGTACTTGACCAGGAATGAAGACATCTAGTCCATCCTTTCAGGGCTGCTCAATATTTTTACTTGTCTGCTGCTTAAAATGAAACATGTAAATGATTCTCAGAACAGAAAGACTCGATGCTTCACATTGGCACAAAGGCACAAAGCTGATAAACAGAAAATAGAGACCAGTGCCTCAGCTTCTGTCAGGTCAGCAAGTCACTTTCTGTAAATCTTGATTTTAAGGTACTTCACTTTTGACATGCACTCTGTTAGAAGAGGGAAAATTGGGAAAACAGACTGTCTCGTGATATTAAAACAAATGTGTGTTCTTATTATAACCCAGGGAAGTTAAACACAGTAGTAAACAAAAAATTAGCAACAGCCAACAAATTGCCACTGAAAGCTGCATAAAATTCAGTAATTGAATTCAATACCTGAATCACAAGTGTTGATCAGGAAATGAAGATAAAGCATTACATACCTTAACTTTTCTCAAGTTACTGCTGCACTGGCTTTCAACAGTTGCCTTTTTAAAAAACAAAAAGTCTCCCTCAAGTTCAGCTTTTACATCTCTTGCACTCACTAACTTAAAAAGGTGGAATATGATTTATCAGCTGTGAGCATCCAGCAGCATCACTGCCACAGCCACACTTCAGCTGAGAAGAAGTTCCCCAGGCCAAAATTAAAGAAAACTATCTATAAAGACATGAAAGAATGAAAGCCGAATAATTAATTGACTGATGGACAGAAAAGTAATTAATTTAAAAATATGGCACCCCATTTTCATGGAAAATATTTAAGTAAGCAACTATAGAGGGGGAA
>WEZZ01005058.1:114414-139679 GCA_013400585.1 Chloropsis cyanopogon
GTGAGGGCGGCCCGGGCTGTGAGGGCGGCCCGCCCGGGGCGGGCTCTGCGGCCTTGGGTGCCTCGGTTCAAAATGTGTGGAGCCATCGCTCTCCTTCACCGCCTGCAGCCCGGGAGGGCTTTGTGATCCCTGCGGCTCCCCCTGCTGTCGGGGCGCTGCAGGGGTTTGTGCTGTGGGGTAGTTTGTTGTCACGGAGAACAACTGCGGGCGCCACTCACTTTCTTTGTTTGGACCGATTTGATTTTGACTGTATGTAGAAAGGTGTTCTTGGTCCTAATCTACTAATTTATGATGGCTACGTATAATATAATGGAGGAGGAAGTATGGCTACAACAGGGCTCTAAACAGAAGGAGTCAATCCTTAGGTAAAAGCAGTGGAAAGGAAAAACAACGACTGCTTTGGGAAACAGGGATTTTTCCGCTCTCCCTCAGGCACTAGGAAGTCTGATGGTATGAGTACATACCGTTCTGTATGAACACCAAACAGCCTTTGGCCCAAAGAGACAGAAAATGCAAAAAACTCAAAATAACCTTTAAAATAACATCTGAAACTATACTTCTAGTGCAATGGATCATCAGTTCACAAAGATAATGTCAGAATATGAAGAAAATCTGCCTACTGAGGGTTTAAGGAGTATTACTGCTATTTGTAACATTCAGATAATATATCTTAAGGGATGATAACATCAGCAAATAATATGTAAAAACATGCAGGTTCAGTCTCCTGGTTCTCTTTCCATAGATTCAATTTTGAAGATTTCAGCATTCATTTATGTTCATAATGTCTCACTAGAACCTTTATTCAGAATAAACATTGATTCTCTGTATGTCCCACATGATTTCTGCCAGGAGTACTAATATGTCAAGGGTTTTCTTCTGCAAGAAAACATTTGCTGTGTCACTACTCTCCTGTATCTCCATATGGAGTTAGAGGTCCAGGCACTGAGCCAGGGAGTGTCCAGGCCACTGACCTGTTGACAAGACACTTGCACGGGTTTAACAGTGCTGATGCACTGGGTTGCATCAAAGTCCACCAAAAGTGCAAAGCTGCATCGTTTGCTGCTGTAGGAAATACCCACTCCCGGTGGAGTGCACACCAGTGAAGTGACAGCCGCACCGTGGTGTGGTCAGAAACCTCGGCGCCCCATGCCCTCACCTGCTGCTGCTGCTGCTGCTGAATCTCCACAGCACAGCCGGGCTCTGGCTCTTGCCCTGCTCAGTGCCTACCTCAGTTGCGTCCATTTCAGTATGAAATTCTCCTTTCTCTGGCTCAGCAGACCCTGAGGATTGGTCAAAATTGCCTTTCTAGCTACTATGGGCCAGTGTGTGCCAGTTACCTGTTCAGAAGCCATACATCATATTGCCATTGACTGAGCAGGAATTAATGACAGGAAGGAATTATTATTATTTTTCCTTTAGTTGTCACTGCCAATTCCTTAATAGTTGCCCATTTAAAAAAATAAAATAATAAAAATGTGTCCGTTGTTTTTCTCATGCTCTCTACTGTTTGAGCAAGCAATTCTTTCTATAAAGGACATCTTCTTTGAGAACAAAACTAGGAAGTTCTAGTTAAATTTTTGGTAATAACTACCATGTAGTTAAAAGCATTAAGCTTATATATAGGTCCAATCTTTTCCAGATGACTCTCTGTAGTCAGTTTTCAATTTTTTCCAAAGTTTAGTTTTCAGTTTTTCCATTCTTTGTTATTATAGGGCTTTAAATGTACATACTTTAAAGAAGCAAATATATGCAAATCCCAGAGAGTTTATAGTCTAAATTTGGCTCTGTTTAAATCTAAAGGATTTGAATTGTTATCACATCTGTTTCTCATGGCAGTATGTTGACTACTGCGAAGATCAGCCAGTAATCTTGTCCTCTAATTCATTCTTGAATGTATTTTAAAATTATGCCAGTCTAATTTAATATTATTTACTTTTTCCAATGTTTATCCAGTTTGATATTTTTTTGTTTCACCTAAAAGGAATGCTTCTTTCCATCAAAATTAAAAATCAAGACAATTCATTTGCATGGTCTAAAATTAAGGTTAATTGCCTGACATAAAAATGTTTCATTTGTACTGTGGAGATAAATGCACTTCAAGAATAAATTAGTATTTAAACTTAAGCATAATGTTCAGGTATTCTGCTAAGAATTAAAGCAATTACAGTACAGTAAATAAGGAAGATCAAAATACAGTGTGTGTTGGAACTCATGTCCATTGAGTTCCATCTACTGACCTATCAACTTTAAAACACCATTCATAAGTTTTCTTCATTATTAATAATACATTAAACTACTGCATGGCTCTTTCAAATGTTTGTGATTAAGTCAAATATTTTTCAGCCTTTTGCACTTATGTTCTCATGAAGGCCAATTCTTAAAAAAAAGTCTCCTTTACTAATGTTTTTTGCAGTTTGGGGGGTTTTTTAAACTCAGCTTGGAAAGTGCTCTGAGTGCCCTGGCCTGAGACAGACAATGTAACTGATCTGCCTGTCCCCATTTATTTTTTTTTTTCCTCAAGAGCTGCCACTAGCACTGATTTGTATGCAGCACTCCGTACTTTGCTGAATTTCTCCTCAGGCTCTGCTCAGACACATGCATTCCAGATGGGACTTTAAAAAGCAAGTTTGTGACTAGGATGTACACTCTTGCTAGCATATAGCAGATCACATTATGCAGTGACATTTAGGAAGAAACTGAGGCAAGAAGCCTATTTTTGTTTTCGGCTTTGGTCAAGTGTTTCTGTCAGGCAATGAAATCATAAATTTGCAAGTGCAGAGCAACATGGTATATAAATAACTTTCTCTTAGGAGAAAGGACAACATGTTTTCATTACTTTGGGTTAACTGAAGTAATCATTTTTCCCTGACAAACATTCTCCCTTGAAATTTGAGATCCAAATCTGGGTTTGAGTCATGCACCCATCCTCCAGTTCCTTCCAATCTAAGCTGCTTTTCCCAATCACTTCCAAGTATTGACAACAATAAATTGCTTTTTTGAGCCATCAGACAAGAAATTCAGAGTAGTCACAGTCACACTTCTACCATGTGAAGTACAAGGAAAAATACCATAACTTGTGATTTGATTAGAACCTGTGTACTCTAAAAACTTCAGCATTCCAAGGCAGATAATCCAAAGTTTGTCCAGTATGTTGGGACCTTCTCTGAGGAACAATTTGCTCTGTCTACAGCAAGTCAGCTTTGCTGCAGTTGTACAGAAGAGCTGGAGGTCCTGGAAAGGGACCTGCTATGCAAGTGCAAATGGACAGAAGTTTTCAGCTGTAAACCATGACTGCCCTTAGGCGATCCATAGGTGAAATGGTTTCTGAAAGTGGCATTCAAAAATACCACAAAATCACCGTGGTACTCAGTTCTGAGCATTCAAGAGACATCAGAATACAAATTAGAATATTAGAATACAAATACGTGCATTTGTATTAGAATACAAATACGTGCATTTGTATTAGAATACAAATATTTGCACTCTAGCTGGTAGTTTAGACTCTTGATTTCAGTGTGGGCCACCTGCCACAGATCCCATGTAAAGTGCATGAAAAATGAGAATAACTGAAAACACTGATTTCTTGCCGCTTGGCCTTTAGTTCACAATACATCCTTTTACCAAAAGCTCCAAGTAAAAAGGGTTTATGCTTGTTGGGAATTCTTTACATGGCAAGTCAAAGATGTTTCTTACCAGTGTATTTGATTTGAGGATGTCCTGGTTTTGACTGGGATAGAGTTAACTTTTTCCAGTAGCTGGTACAGTGCGGTATTTTGAATTTATTATGAGAATAATGTTGATAACACAACCAACTGATCTTTTGGTTGTTGCTAAGTAGTGCTTACTTTAAATCGAGGATTTTCAATTTCCCATGCTCTGCCAGTGAGGAGTTGCACAAAAAGCTTGGAGGGAGCATGGCCAGGATGGCTGACTGGCATATTCTGTTCCACAGGACATCATGCCCAGTGTATAAGCCAGGAGGATTGCCCAAGAGCCAATGATCACTGGGACGGGCTGGGCACCGGCCAGTGTGGTGAGCACCTGTACCATGCACCACCTGATTTTCATGGGGTTTATTCTTCTCTCTCTCATTTTCATTACATTTTTTATTATTATTACTATTATTAATATTAAAATAATTATCATTTTATTTTGTTTCCATTATTACACTGTTCTTATCTCAAACCGTAAGTTTTACTTTTTACAATTTTTCTTCCCACTGGGATGGGGAATGAATGACTGTGTGGTGCTTTGTTGTCAGCTCTGATTAGACCATGACAGAGGAACATGAAGAGATATAAATGAGGCAAAGAAAGTTTGGATTTCTGAAATTGCACTGGAAATTCAGCTCTCAGTATTTGCTAATCCTGGATAGATTGAATGTTGTTAGGATCTGACACAGTAAATCATGCATCACATAACCAGTACAAGTAAACTTGTTTCTACTGGGGTTTTCAAGGTTTCTGTGATTTTTGTTTCTTAAAATGAGGAATATTTTTTCCCAGCTGATGAGAAATAGTATAAGAATTCAAAACTATCTATAGACTCAGCATTCTTGTACTGGCCTTTTTGATTCCATTATGTATCAGCCCACTTCTGCTTAATAATTTTAAAAGTATTTAAGTTTATGGTTATTCAAGAAGAAAACTGCAAACATCCTTCCCTTTTCTTCCTAGCACATTTTGTTTCCAGTAAACTGAAATATGTGAATATGTCTTTAACCATTTGCAATATTAATTATATGGAAAGACTTTTTTGTTTTGGTTTGTTTTTTGGGTTTTTTTTTTGTAATTGCAGATGATCAGGTGGTGTTTTTCTTTCATACTGGAGCTTAATAGGTTTCAGATTTAACCAGTAAACACGTGTAATGCTTCCTTGGGCCCAAAGGTTTCTACTTACTGCTTAATTACAGTCTTTCTTCTCTCCTCTCTTCTGTTACACTCTTCCCACGAATTCCTAGCTTACTTCTCCCAACCTTCTAGCCACGGTCTGTGGTCATTTTTAACTTCTAGAGTTGATCAAATGGTGGAACTAACGAGGAAGCTGGCAGGTAGTAAATGGTCCAGGGAAAAGAGCACAAGGACAGCTCTGCAGGGAGAGACTGAAGGCAAGCATCAGAAATACAGAAGACATTTTTAAATGTTTTTTCAGTCAAATGTGCCAACTTTTAAAATAGTTTGCATGGTGATGCTCTACAGCAGTTTAATTGAGAGTAGTCTTACAGTAATGTAAATTTTGTAGAAATGAAAGTATACCATAGATCTCCATCAGCTCAGTGGTGTTCATGTAGTACTTGGCCTGGGAGCAGTTTGATACTGAAATGCAGTTAGGATGGTTTTACCTGATCCATAGAACCAGAAAGGCATGTATTGCTGATGTATGTGAAAATTACCTGTTATTGATAATGTCTGAAAACATTCCCAAAATACACCTGCACAAGGAGTTTCCTAATTTCTTAACAATTGTAATCCACAATATATTTCACTAAATAGAGAACTTTTTAAAGAAAGAGTACACAATTAGATTCATTAAGTAATCATGAAAGCTTCTTTAACTGTGGCTCTGAGGCTAGTACATCTCTGGAAGATAAAATACAAAACTAGATTTTGGCACACTAGCAATTAGATGGATCAGATAATTTTAGAATTCATAAGAGAGTAAAGTATATATTTTTGGTCCAGTTGTTGTCAGGCAATTCGATCAGACCTCCCCTTCATCTGACTTCTCAGGCTCCTGTGATGTCAATTAATATCATTATTTTTTGTGTGTTGACACGAAAGCTGTATTTTGATCTAAACTACTGTTCTACTAATCTACTGTACTTATAGCACTTGTAGTACTTACAGTACTCGTGCTCTGTTGGTAGGCATGTCTTTTCAGTTAAATTTGTCAAAGACAAATCTGGTTTTTGGCAAGTTATACTTGTCAGCTTTCCAAATTACGCTTTTCTGCATTCCAGCATTTGCTCAAAGTGTAACCACGGTTCAAGCAATAACCGTGGAGTGATCTCCCTTCTGGTTACATTGCAGCTCCTGTACTGAATGTACCTGTCAGTGCTTCACAAGTCTGGATACGGCTTTGCACAGAATAAATCTTCCCCAACAGCAGCTCCCACTGTTGTCCATCTCTGACACTACAGGGACTACAGGTGTTACAGGATATTCTGAGCTGGAAAGGACCCACAGAGATCATCAAGTCCAACTCGTTAAGTCAGGCCCATACAGGGATTAAATCCACAACCTTGGCATTATTAGCACCATGCTCTATCCAACTGAGTTAATCCCAGGGTTAATATGTGGGTGCTGTTTTGGAAACCACCATTGGCAGCTGTGTCTGGCCCCCAAAGGTGCAGTCATGCCCTGGTGACACATCGAAGATAGAGGGTACAGATTGTATCCTGCTCTCAGTCACTGTTCTTGCAGCACAGAGCACTCTTAAAAGAGTATGAAAAATTATATCAGGATTATACTTTGATACAATGGTTAGTGATGTCTGGAAACAAATCCTGATTTCATACTCAGAATTACATTGACTTCCAACTTAGCTTGTTAAGTGTCCTCTGAGTCTTCATAGAAGCTGTCCTGCAAAAAGTGGTGTTTGAAAGGGGAGTGAAGAGACAAGCAATCCTATTCCCCAAGCTGATCATGTAATTCAAATTCATCAAATTCAAATGTATGAAGAGGCATCATGGTGAAGTAAAAATCATCACATTGAACACAGATGAAACATCCCCATTAGTGTGACATGAATAAAATTAATATTCCTACTGCAAGGTAACCTTGTGGGCAAGGCTGAAGTCTTGAGAAAAATTGTAGAATAGAGATTCTGAGTCAAACTATGTAACATTAATGGATGTTGAGCAAGGTTGTCCAGTGGCATAAATCAGCCCGCCATTAAATCAAGTACTGGAAGTTAGTAGAAATACAGTATTTCATATCAAATGAGTATCAGGGCTTAAAATCTTTTAGGGGTGAAAAAGGTATTTCCAGTTGCTTTACACTTTAAAGTTGTAATTTAAGTATTTTTCAGTACAAATTGTCTGGGTCTATCTGTTGAAATTTTCTCCTGGATATTTTAGTGTTATACGTACCTATGTACGGCTATATTTGTTTCTGTGATCAAGTAGGACAATTAATTACAGCATTTAAGTGGGTGACGTGATTTATAGAGAATGATGATGGAAGTTAATGCAATGTAGTAGATGAATATAGCTATTAAATAAAGAATGAAGCCAAAAGCTGTTCAGCCATAAAAACCTATATATTATATATACAGTATAATAGCCATACTACTTAATTTCTAGTACTATTAAACATGTCAGTGTAGTTTCTCTATCTTCATAATCATGAATGATTTTTACAGGATGTTGTAATTTCATTCTGTTAATAATAAAGATCTGTTTTATATGAGATAACCCCACAAACAATAAATTTTTGTAGATGAATGAATCATACTTTATATGAAGGGTGCATTTATAAATACTTAATGTAAAATTAATAGATGACCAATAAATGTTATAAGTGAATTACGTATAGAATAAGCTGAAGGTGCCTGGAAGCATGTAAGTAGAAGATGTTTGAGATTTTCCTATACCAAGGTCATAAGGAAGCCATAGACATACTGGCTGTTATGGCAGTCTTGAAGGGTGACCAAGATGTAGTTTGATGTACATTTGTAGACTGATGAACCAGAGAAGTCTCCTCTGGTTGTCACACATCTAGTCACAAATGACGTGGACCTGGAACAGATCAGCGATGGTAACGGCACTCAAGGCAGAAATGCTCGGGAAATGGAGAATCTCTTTTCATTTGTCCTCTGCTTAACACTGGTGATATCACAAGTCACATCCCAAGCACTTCATAAGGGCTGGGCCCGGGCCTGTACCAGGGAGTTGTCAGCAGACTGCAGAGGACTTCCAAACCCTGTGGTGAGGGAGCTGGAGTATGTGGCATATGAGGACAGGCAGAGGAAAATGGACTTCGGCCAAGGGAATAGCAGGTTCCAGTTGGCTCCAAGAGCAATCTTACACTGTTGAAAGGGGCTTTAGAAGAGACAGGGTAGTAAAAGAACAGGAAGCAGCAGTTGCAGGAAAACAGGATTGGAAGTTGATTTACTTTAAAATATTGCTGATTTCACACATGCTCTCTCAGACTTCCACAGTCAAGCACCAGGGCATATATACCCAGGTAGTCTGTCCAGAACGCAGGCATCAGGATGCTTGAATACAGGTGTCCTGTTGAAGGACAATGACACTCGCTATTGAGGCCTCATCTTTTCTCCTGGTCTCTTCTTAGGTTGAGAGCTGAAGCTGATTTTAACAGATGCCTTTCTCTATCCTTTAGAGCATCTAAGCAATGAGTTTTTCAATCCTATCCCACATCTCACCTCTATGAGCTGTCAGCATTTACTCGCTCTTTTTGTCTCTGATGTGAGTGTCCTAAGAAGCTGCTGTGTGTGAGTTAGGATCATAATGAACTGCTAATCTCTAGATGCCTTCAATACATTCAGTGTATTCAATACATTTATCCCCTCTGGGGAACGGGCCACTCCTGCCAGCCCAGCAAACTTACTGAGGAAGCTGCTGTGTCCCACCTGTGAGGCAGAGTAACTGAGGTTCTTGTTAATAGATTCTTTGGGGTGAATAAGAGTGAAATGACACTGAATGACCAGTGCCTATATGAGGCAGGTTTATTTTAAAACAATTTGGTAGCAAGAGAAAGGAGAAAGAAGGAGAAATTTTGATTTTCTGTAATTATATAAAAATACCATGAAGAAAAATGAAAGAAAAAGAAGATAAGGACAAGAGCAGATAGTGGAGAGGGAAGATATCACCACCTGTGGATCCAGTGACAAGACTTAACAGTTGCAGTGTCCATCGTCAGAGTGAGACTTGCAGTCTTGATCTGTTGGGGGTGGGGGACCATGCAACAAAGAATTCAATGGGTTACATATGTTCATATATATATATATATATATGCTTTATTGGGAGGGAGAGGATTGGAATATAACAAGCATTACCCTACCTAGCAGCACCTGCTTCTTACCAGCATTTTCCCTCAGCTGGCACAAACCCACTTTGGGAAGCAATAGGTCACAAGCTCAGCCAGCCCATCCAATCAAAGTTTGGTCCATCACAGAGGCACTCTTTATCTAAGTAATCAATAAGTTAAACAATACTTGGGGAACACCACTACTGAGAGGCCTCCAACTACAGCATGTGCCACTGATTATGACCCTCTGGGATCTGCTGTTCAGCCAGTTCTCAATCCACCTCACTGTCCACCTGTCCACTCATCTGGTCCATACTTCCCGAGTTTGCCTATGAGGACATTGTGGGTGACAGTGTAGAAAGCCTTGTTGAAGTCAAGGGAGACCGTATCCACTGCTATCCCCTCATCTATCCAGGTAGTTGTTTCATTGTAGAAGGTAAATCATTTCAGTTGTTTCATTAAAGATAAATCATGCTTGAGCAACCTGACTACCTTCTTGTCATCCATGTGGATAGAGATGGACTCCAGAATCAGGTTCCTGTTCCTAGGTCATTCCTATTGCTCTTCTCCCACCTTTGATACTTCCTGCTGCTGCTTCCACAGCCTGTCATCTGTCCTTGCCTTGAACAGCATGGTTAGGTTTGGTGATCTGGTTGGATCTGATGATCTGCAGTAACTTCTGCAGCTCACCTTTCCTGTAATTATGTGACATAGTCGCAGGAATTGTCTTTGTGAAAAGAAAAGACTTTGGGATATCTGTCTTGTAGAAAACATTCATGCTCAGTACTGAGCACCAGGGGTACTGGCCTCTTGGGAGTCTGTTATGTGAGTGATGAAGCGAGAGAAACTGCAAGGAGTGGAAAACACATCTGGTTTTACCAGGAAGAAAACAAAATTTGATTGAAAAGTACACAGACGAAGAAAGAATAGGTTAAAGAGTAGGAAACATTCATAGCTAGAAAGATGTATTTATATTAATTGAAAGAAGATACAACAAGGACAGTGTCTTGTCTGAGAATTTTTCTATAAACAATAAAAAGCAACTGAAGTAGCTATACAGTAATTATAAGGGGTTTGCTCTAAAGCAAGAAGAACAACAAATGCAGAATATGAAACAAGATGGTATAGGAGCAACAGGAACATAGTGAATAACAATCATCTTTGTAAAACATAAAATGTTCAGAAATAAATTATTTGAAATCACATTTTCAGAAGAAATGTTGAAGGCAGTTTGGAGTGGAACAGATAGCTAAATGGCAAAGCCCATAAGTGGGTATTCGCTATACGAGGGACCTCGAAAAGAAAAAAATTTAGTTTTACTAATTTTCCAATTTACTATCCCTTTTGATGACTGATTCATAAAAAGAGCAAGAAAGTTTCCTGAAGGGAGTAGATGAAATTTGCCAGAGAATTCCCCTCAGATTTCTATTTAAACATAGATGCAATTCACTATAGTGTCTGTCATTCTGGTATAGACTGGAGAACAAATGTTAAAATCTAGATATTTCTGAGCCTGGTATTATAAAGAACATGCATCAAACATTTAGAGAACCCATCAGAAATGGTACTATATCAGACTAACGTTGTGTTGTGATGTTATTGAAAAGGTGGGTCATTGAAAAATACTTCTAAATGAGTGATCAGAAATTAGTTCAGCTGTAGTTATGGCGAAGTGTAAACCAAAGCAGCTTCTAAGGGCCACAACTGCAAAAGGTCAGTTGATGTGGCATCATACACGTGGTATGTTTATGAAAACAGAAAATGCAATAATCAACTGAATCAGAGTATCTCCAGCATCTAAATGAAGTGTCATTGATGTCTGAAATGTTGTGGCTATGCCTTCATATGAAAATAAATGTCTCATAAGGTGAGAATGTATTCTCTCTTCCCAAGTGCCAGACCTAAAAGAGAAGTCCAGGATCCATCCCAAAGCATCTCCTGCAAATGTCCATGATCTGCTCTGTCCCTTGAACCATGTGATGTCAGGAGGAAAACTGGATGATGTGGGCTGAAGTTGTGCCAGGAACAGGTTAGCAGTTCAGCCTGGGATGTGGGAGAACTTAGAGAGTCAGGAGAACAGGGAACCTGTTCATGTCAAGAGAGTAAAAAGGATTGTTGTATTTAGGTTCATGAGACAAAAGCAGAGAGCAGCAATGCAGTTTGTTTTTTGCAAGAGAGGTAAATGCCAGTGAAGGTGAAAATTCACTTCAGCCAAGTAGCAGCAATGACTCAAGGACAAATATGGATATAACTTTTTCACAAGAGAACTGAGGCTAGAAATTAAAATTTCCAAAGGTGAGAAAACTGAGATTCTAGGATAGGAAATTTAACAGTCAAAAGGACTCCAGAACTGTTTTTCATACAAAAATTGGTTAGTTTGTAAAGGAGGTAATACAACATGATTGGCAGATTGTTTCCTATTATAATCCTAAAACCTGTGGCTTTATTTCCTAAATCTTTACAGATAATTCAGGAAGAGCATTCAAATTTCAAATACAGATATCTGAAAAGAGCATAAGCTGTTTTGGTATCATTTCAGTACAAAAAAAGCATTAGTAATTTTTCTATATTGTAACTTTCTCTATACTCATACTGTGATGGAGATTATTATATTTGTTCCTAAATTATACTCTGATAGGCCTAGTTCTGAACTGCTTTCTCAATCACAGTTCCCTGTAAGCTGTGAGAATCTAGTCAGCAAAGGAGTAAAGCAATCAAACTATGATCAAGAGACTGAGAGTTTGGGTCTGAGTGGTGGTTAAGCAAGGAGTACTGTAAGACAAGTGATACAAGAGGAAAATGTACACCATTAGCCAAGTGCAGACCCAGGGTGCCAGGAAACAGAAAGTTTTTTTATGTCTCCAGCTACTCTCCCAAAAGATCAATGGAAAAAGTCTTATTTATATCTTTGGGATTTGAAGTGTCTAGTAGAATTTATCTACCGTAAGTTGTCCTAGACTAAGTTTGTAAATTTGGCCTTCTAGCCTTAAAAAAGCTCAATAAAGGGACAAGACTGAGAAGGAGATAAAAATGTAGCCTGCCTCTACTCTGTAATAGGCTGCCAAATTTAGCCACTAGCAAAAGCGTGCTGTGGAACCTTCCATATAATTAGAAGGCAATATCTATAAAATTAATTAAATAAAACATGAAGCATCTAATGCAAGGACTGACCCAGGGCACTTAGATCAAAGGCTGAGTAAGGTATGTAAAAAACTTGTTATTTATCTATATAACATCCACACATTTAGACAGATTTTTCTGCAGTATTATAAACCCTGTATATCATTATATAAAACCACTACTCCTCTGTTAGGAAAACAAGGGAACATTTTCTCCTATATGCAGATTGGTCTCCAAGCTGTCTGTCCCACAATTCTTTACTTCAGGGCTTCCAGCATCTTCTCTTGACAACTATTACTATTCAGAGTTTTATTCTGTGATATGATATGATAACAAATGATAACTATGATAGCAAATTTTAATACAGAATATACATTGTCTAGTAGAAATAGCAGCAACATGAAAGCAGTAGGAGAAAGTAAAATATGATGCACAGCAATAAAAAATGCAGTAAAATAAATTGGCACTACCATACTGGTCTCCGTTCCTTGTAGGTCTGCAAATTCACCTGTTACATTGCAAAACATGTTTCAAGCTTCCTTTCTTTTTGAGGTGATGCAAAATATGAAGGAGTTCCTGACTCTGGTGATCCTGTAGGTATTTTAGAATCAGTTGTAATTTGATGGAGGAGCTTTAATGCTCACTGTAATAGTTACATGAAAAAGACTACAAGCAGTAGTTTCAAATCCAGATACTGCAACCCCAAATTTCGTCTTACCGTTAGGAGAGAAAAAGAGAATTTTCAATTTCTACCTCTTGTTCTTCCTTTCCCTAAAGTGCCCTTCCTGTTACTACTAGAAATAACATTATTTGCCTGATGTTGAGATAAAGTGGGGCTAATCAGATCTAAATATGTACATGTATAGATGATTTATATATAGATATATATGTATATTTTCAAAAGCTCAGGTCAGTGAAAATGCTTACGTATGGTCCTAGGATGATTATGTTTAATAAGCAGGAAGCCACATTAAAAATGCACATGCAGAAATACTTAAATCTCATTTCCTATCAATTTGTGTCACTGTTACTACATATTGCCTCTACCCTCACCTGCAAGAGCACTACCCTCCCTCACAGACCCTAGCACTTCCCCTTTTCTCAAAGTGTTCCTCCCTCATTTCCTAAAAGCCCTTTTTTTGACCCAGTTTGTCCTCCATTTTCGCCCTTGGGCAGGGCAAGAGGAAACATGCACTGTGGCTGATTCTGAGCTGCCAGGATGCTGGTTCCTTGGATGTACTGGGATACTACTCCATGGATCATACTGTAGGTATTTTAGAATCAGTTTTCATTTGCTAAAGAGTTTTCATGCTCCCCATAATAGTTATATCAAAAAAAGCTGCATGCAGTGATTTCAAATCTAAATATTGCTGCTGAGGGGCTGCCAAACATAACAGGTAACTTGAGCTCACTTGTCTTCTCCACTGGCTATGGCATATTTAATCCTTCCTTCTTTTTGCAGTTACAGCTTTTCCAAAATCTTCCAGGAACTTCCAACTGCAGAGACTTCAGTTCCATTTACCTTTCTTTTTTTTTCAACTGGCCATCTGCTTCAAAACTTATTAGGGAAGGATTGACAGAGAACTTAATTAAATAATCCTCATTTCCTTTAAAATTCAGGCTATCATCTTGCTCTGCTGTAGGCAGCATTTCACAGAGAAAGCCAAACACAGATCAGTAGGATCATGCTTATATTATGCCAGACTACAAATTCCTGCTTCAAGTTATTGGAAAACTAAAGCTGCTAAACACATCTGAATTGCTTAACATGTGATAAATCACTATTTTTCCTATCTTGTGACTCCCTCTATTGCAAGAAAGAGACAAATTGACTTTGATTGAAATCACCTGCCTACTTAGCCTATGCATGTTCTAGTTTCAGTCTAGAAACTCCTGCTTATCTCCAACCGATATATAGCATTCTCAACATCAAGAGCTGTTTTCCTGTTAGTAACTGTATCTATTAATGTGAACATATAACAAGCTTACTAGGGCACAACAATCCCAGATTTTTTTCTTGCCCTTAGCACTGTAATGTTTTGAGAATAAAGGCCATATATGTGTTCATACCCCCTCACATCCTATTCTGAGGTCTCTATGTATACCCAGAATAAGGTTTTGCATAAACCTTGTACTATTTTCCAGCACAGCAGAGAAGTTCACCAAGTCAGCACATTAATTTTGATAAAATTTAAGTTTTTCTTATATAGGAACAAAGCGGTATCATTTGCCTTTATTGTGATAATATTGCTTTGGAGATAAAATTGATGTCACAAAAACCCACCTGAGTTCCGATTCAATATCTAAATATTCCTAGAGTTGTCATAACTAATATGTAGAATTCCTTGAGCTCTGAGCTTTCAAGTAAACTTTCTGTATATAATATCCTCAGCTTCCAGCAGTTAACACCACATGCTGTTATAGATTTGGTTTTAATGTCCTTTCAAAGTAAGGTAAGTTTAGCTTATCACAGAAAAAAAAATCAGACTGTAGGAAAGCACTTGGAAATCAGTGGTGATGGGAAAATATCCAAAATGAGCCAGGGAGAGCCCCGAAGTCAATTTCTATTATAGTAATATTAATAGTAATTATAGTAGCGTTATTTAGAAGCACAGAAATCTCCACCATGTGTGGGGAGTGAGAAAAGTAGCTATTAGTCCTATTCACTTGCATGGATTGCACTACTTAATATTCATAATTTATCCTTATGTACTTTGTTTATGTTTTCCTCACATATCAGTGGAATGCTGTTGTTTTGTAAGTAGTGAAAGAAAATGAATGAGCAGGTATATGGGATTAAGCATCTCCTGCATGACTGTATGGACATTTGTTTGGTTAGGAGTAGGAGGAGGTGGGTATCTGGTTTTAACTAATGAGGTTTGCAGAGTTAAGCTGAAGGATTGGACTAAACTGGCCTTGGGTCTTTGCACACTGGAGTCCAGTCTAGGTTAGCAGCAGCATTGACTTTACTTTTATGATCCAACAGGACTGAGGTAACAGCAGTTAAACCAGTAAACACAGAAATAACCAAGAAGCTGCACTTCAGAGTAGGGCTTGGGAAGACTGGTGGAAAAAAGGTATTTTTTGCATTCAGCTGAGTCTGCTTACCCTGAGAGTGGTGTTACAGCTGAGCAGAGTGTGTGGGATGGACAAGAATGCTAAACCATAGCAACTTGACTTTACAGGTTAGCCAGATTCCTGCTGTGCTAGTTTGAATACTTGTTTGGACTCTTGACTTTGATGCTTTGGAACAGAAAGACTTCAGTAACTTTGGTCTGACACACAAGCTCTGTGCATATCTTCATGCACCACAATACTATGAGCAGAAATATCAGGGAATATGATGACAGACCTGAATGTCAAAACCAAGGCTAAATGTCTCTGTACTGAAATTAATAAACATAGCAGGTGACCACTTGGATCCAATACTTCATGCTGACTGATGTTTTTAAGTTGCTAGTTAAAAATAAGCAGAAACGTGGTCATTAAGGGCAGAGTCTCTCCTTGGACATAGACAGATGACTTAGCAGAATCTGTTTGAATAGCTGAAATCCTATTGTACTGTGTTTTTTAAAACAGTTTATCACCTCCATAAAGTCAACATCCGGTTTCCTCTGCTATAAAAAAAGTCTCTAAGAGCTACCATTTCAGGCAATTATGAACTTGCTTTATACTTAGTTAGGTACTGTTTATCTTATCTCAAGGTATGACAGTATATTTAGTGCTGTACATTACATGTGAAAATCCAGTTTAGTGGAGTTTAGGCTGGGATTCATCACACATGCTAACCCTTTGTGCAGGTTGTTTGAAATGGAGCAGGGTCACACTTGGTTCGGCTGTAGTCTCTCAGCAGGTCTTTGGTGGTCTGGATAGATTTTGAGTGGTTTTCTCACATTGTTTTGTGCAGTCCTCTGGTATGGCTCACTCTCAGGATGTGCCTGTCATTCTCCAGTCTTTATAGAAAGTCCCTCAGGCAAATCACTTCTCCCATAGGTACCTGACATTTACCTAAACAAAGATGGAGTGAATCTGAGCCTTACAGCAGCCCCAGTGCAACATCACATTTGTGGTGAGCCTTATCTCACCCATGTTCTGCATGCAGAGGCTGAGCTTGTCTCGGCTAGCTGTCTCCACATTTAGTGAGCTGACACAGGTTCATCCAGAAGGCAGTTCCACTTATTGGTGCCAAACACACTTCTTGAGGTTGTATCTTTGCCTTGTGAAGACACTTGTCTTCCTCCACTGACTGGAGAAGTTCTCTGGACAGCTGGTTTGGACTAGATGGCCAACTTTTAGATAAAAAAAATGTGAAGATAAAAGCACCATGGATGACCTCATAAAGGTCCATTTAGAACGTTTAGAGAGACATTGCCACTGATAGTGCTGGGTGCAGATGTACATCTTAGGAAGAGATCTGCATGACAGGCAATGAAAATGGAGGTGAGGATGATAGTTCAATGTAGAAAAGGACTGTTATCCTAGCAGCTGTATTTTCCTCAAGGAGATGTTGATTTGAACATCTGTCAGAAGAGACATATGAGTACAGAAGAGAACTTCCATATTTTTGGGCCCTTTTGCATATTTTTAGTGTATCTTTATGAAAAAGTATGTATCTCTACAGTTTACTTCCCATGGAATTTTCTTTGTATCTTGGTTTTTTCCCCTCATTTTCCCAAAAGAGTGTAACACACCTTTTAAGATGATCATTGAATATAAACTAATTTCTGACTTTAGCCCAGATGATTCTTAAAACTATGCTTAAGTAGTATGCCACATCACATGCCTGACATATTACATTGCTAACATACCTCTCTATTGCTCATACCTCTCATTGGTAACTTCTCCCACCTGAGATACAAGGGATTTGATGATAAAAAACTATACAGCAGAATTCTTTTAGAGAAAATAGCAGGTTTTTAAAGGTGACTGGCAGAGAATCTCTTAAATGTTGTTTGCAATCTTACCATTGTTGTTTGTGTTCCCTTACAAAGCGCAAAGAAAGCTTGAAATGTGTTATTTTTGTCAAAGCTAGCAACAATTTCAAAAAAGGAAGTGTCTTTTCAAGCAGTAAATTTCATGTTTGCTAGGTAACAGCTGTGAGAAACACATGCCCGGCCCTGAACCCCTTTGTGCCAGCAGTTTGTTCTTCCAGCTCACTCATCAGTTTAACCACAACCACTCGAGTGTCAGTGAATGTTTGTTCATGGGGAAGGAGAGTGGCCCTTGTCATTGTGTGTGCTGTTATTTTGCAACATGAATAAGAATGAAGAGAAATAATGTTTTCACTAAGAATCTAACTGTTTTTCACAGAGCTTAGATTTGGGAAACAAGTTCTTATCCGAGGTTATACTTGCAAATCCTTTTAGAAACCAGGAGAAACTGTGAAGTTTGGGGCTGGAGGGAGGCATGAAGTCAGCTTCATGAGCCTTTTTTTGGGCAAGGAGAAGTGATGATGGGAGAGCAGAGGGCAAAGCAACAGTTCAGCTCCCTTCTGGGCTGTGCTGCTGAAGACTGCATGTGTGCAATGCCTGCATCAGCTGCTCACTGGCCCTGTTCCCTGGGAACTGTGGACCACTGCTATAGCTTTTTTGACAGGACCTTTGCTAGTGATTGAGATAAAGTCCTATCAGAGAAGTTTAACATGCTTTCTTCAGTAGTGCTGCTCCCAGTCACAAGTCAAATAACCTTAAGAATTACATCCAAATTAACCTCTCTGTCACCTCTTAATTCTTCAAATTCTTCAAAGAAGAATTGCAGTCTTCACAGAAGATGTTTTTTCTTCAGACAGCTATAACATTTGGACATTATTATTGTTGGGTTTTGTTCAGGTTTTTTTTTGGCGGGGGGTGGGGATTGCAGTGTAATCGTCTGATCCAATACACAACAAATATCACAAAAGCTGAAAACACATGGTCTTTCTGCTCCCTAGGGCAACCATCCAAAATGATTTTGCTTCTGGAGATAAGAAAGACAAAAAATATGTAACAGGTATGCTGATTTTTATTTTTTTTCTATACTCAAGCTAAGGTCTGATAACTCAAACACAGAGGGTGGAGGCTTAGCACTCTATTATGTCAGCTTTATGTCACCAGAATAAATCTGAGTGAGTAAAGAAAAAATCCCAGTATACACTCCATATGCCAGACTGATGCCAGGGGTATCTGAACTGTTTTAGCCATTCCTGATGAAAGAAATTCAGAGAATCCATATGGATTCTCTGAATGGCAAATGGCAGCTATTTAATATTGAAGATTAGGATAATGTTTGGGATTAATGTCAGAGCTTATGCTTTAAATCCTTGCATAGTAGGACAAAGTTGGTTTTACAACTTCTTTGGTCAGCAAGGGGCTGTACAGCACTACAGATCTTCAACTCACGGTGACTTTACATGCCAGCTCCCCCTGCTGCTGACAGCTTGGCAAACTTCACCCATCTCCTATCATAGCATTCTGTGCACACACCCATGCTTTGCCCATTGCACTCTTTCAGTTTTGCCCAGTCCCTTCTTGGGAATAAATCACCTTGCTCACAGCTCTGCAATGCCAATAACCCAGTGCAGCCGTTCTCCATAGTGAACCTCAGCTCCCTGAATCCCCGGATCCCAAGCTTGGTGAGAACATAGTGTTTCTGTGTATGGTGTCTGTGACCAGCTGGAGATGGAGGGAAAAGCCCACACCACTGGTTGACAGGGTCAGCTGTACAACCCTGAGGGTGAGTTCTGTGGAAAGCCACATGAACTGGCTTTGCAGAAAATGTTTGTCTGGTGTTTGCTGTCCTCCCGCTGGAGGAGTCTATCAGCATAACAGAACGGGCACAAGTGGTTTTGTTGTGATGGGCAATAAAATAAAATACAGTGGGACATGTGATACTGAGTTTATCCACTAAGCACCAGCATCAGGATCATTGGATGGCAGTACCCATGTGAGATCCACACTCCGGTCCTTTGCCCATCTCTGCATTGTTCTGCTTGGTCCTTCCTCCGGTCCTTGAGGCATGTGAGGAGTTCTGTAGTTCCTGTCTGTCTGTGGCTCTCAAGCTATGCTCTCTTTCTCCCCTCTCCTCAGAGAGGCTCTGGAGAGGATTGCACTGGGGACACAGCTCCAGTACTCGGGAGGGTGTGGAGGGGACCTCCAATGCCACCTTACAGGCTGAAACCTCCCTGGGACACCTCTTGAACCCAGCCGGGTCAGGTCAGCTTGAAGAAAGGGTTAGTAATAGGAAAGAAACTATAAGCACAAAGTAAAAATTTGTAGGTTCTACAAAGATTACGATGTTAAAAATAAGTACATCCTAATTTTTTAAGGTGTATGATCAGACTTAAACAGAACTTTAGCAGTTTTAAAATAAATGAAATGTAAATCTCAGAATCCTGAGTTCCATTTGTTCTCCCTAGGTTTAATTCTCCTCATTTGCAAAATGATCATGTACAGAGTTTTGTCACTTAGCTGGTACCTAAAAGTGCCATCATAAGGAAGTTGAGCAAAATCCTATGAATATTCGTAGAACAAATACAATGAAAATTTCAAAACTACAAGTTACCCTGTGCCATCAGTACAGGTGCCCTAGTAACATGATGTGTGAGAAAACCTTGCAGCTCTCTACCCATGTGGTTCTTGGCTCCTGGAGATCCACCATCAATCACTGTTGAGTACATGGTGAAATGCTGTGTTGGCTTTTCCATGCAGGAATGAACTCACAGGGACTTGCAATTGGACCACAGCTGGGTTTTTTACCAACCATCCATTATTAATGGATCTCAGTCGTTAAGATCCAACCTGGATTGGTCCTGGGTTTGTGGTACCCAGGATATTTTTCCAGCTGAGATGACTGGTTTTTGAATCATGGGAAAAACTGCAGGTTTGTGAGTAGTATGCAGTGCATCCTCTCTCTAAATTTCTGATGGATCTCAGGATGCCATGCCTTTTCATCCATCATGCATGCTTTTGGCTTTCAAGCCTTACGTGGCAAATCTCATCTGACAGGTTTTATTGTCCTCTTATATTTCCTTTACATTTCTCAGAGTGAGGATTTCAAAAGCAAAGGAGAAGTTCTATCAACATCTATATGAGAGGCAAGAGTAGGGAAATTATATCTTTCTGTATTTCCCTCTAGGACAGAATGGTGCAATTGAGAGAAACTGCACTTTTTCCAGGAAGAGATCCTGGGTCTTCTTCTGACTGGAAGTTTTGCAAAAGTTCTTGCCTCTTAATAGATATAAGTTGATCTGAGTTATGAGAAATCCACACACTATTAATCATCAGATGTATTAATGTATAGATTCGTTTAGATTCTCTGAAGTTTTTCTCAACACAGCTTCCTAACAAGACTAGGCTGTTTCTCTACTTAAATCATAAAGAATATTTAATTTTTGCAAAAAAAACTAAAAAAAAAACCAAACCAAACAAAAAAAAAAAAAAAAAACAAAAAAAACAAAAAACCAAAACCAAAACAAAAAAAAAACCAAACAAAAAAAAACCAAAAACAAAACAAAAAAAAAAAAACAAAAAAAACCAAAAAAAC
Organism: Chloropsis cyanopogon; assembly: GCA_013400585.1. Taxonomy (NCBI): domain Eukaryota; kingdom Metazoa; phylum Chordata; class Aves; order Passeriformes; family Irenidae; genus Chloropsis; species Chloropsis cyanopogon. The sequence continues at coordinate 135,045 of WEZZ01005058.1, forward strand.
CCCAACTCAACCTGAAAGCCTACTCCTATCATGCTGTTTCAAAATAGAAAGCTGACTACTGTGTTGCTGATCTTGTATTGCAAAAAAACCATTAATTTTCAAAGCAGATAAAATTCAATCTTTTTGTTTGAGTGATTTTAAGAGTGATTGCTTCTTAAAAATATATTGTTTAACATCTTTAACAAGGTCAGCCTGCAAGAGGCTAGGTAGAAGAGGCAAGTCACTGCCCTGTTAAATGAACTTTATTATGCTATAGCATACTTAAGCAGGTGGACTTTTTTAAAAAGCATTTTTTATTCTCATGTGATTTATTATTTGGCACTCTTCTACCCAAACAAAAGAGAACAACATATTTAGAAAGCTCGTTTTAGAATTTCTTTATTTTGTCCTGTGGCAGGGGATTTAGGTGTAATTTGCAAGGATATATTTCTGGTTGGTTATGTGGAGAGCGCTCTCACATTTTCTATGCTGGATACATAAGCTAACTTTTATATTTCAGATAAAGACACAACAGCCTTAGTGGCATTCTGTGGGTAAACTCTGTACTCATCTAGAGCAATGCTGTTAGCCCTGCTGACACTGCACTGCATACCATGTGAGGGTGTGACCAACAGCAGCTGCTGGCACTGCAGTGATGGATATTTTAGTGTCTGAGGCAAACTTACTGTCATGCCTTCAGTTTTTAGCTTTTACATTTTTCAGATTCTGTACTGCATTAATGTGTAACTCTGAACTCTGTATGGAATGCTAGTTAGCTTTTTTGGTCAGAATAAACAATCCTTCTGGGCCTGGGAACCAAGGTCACACCATCGGCCTCAGGCTCTGAGAAGTTTAAACAAAAGTGAATGGGGGGGGGTGGGTGGGGAAGCAAAGCAGGGAAATAGGACTTCCTTACCTGAAGCTAAAATTGGGCAATTAACCTCTGATATGCAAATAGACCAAACTTATATCTATCTGAGAGACTCGTGACTGTCGTGGATCTTGGGTATAGCCTCTGTGAGGCTTTGCACTGCCCAAGGTGTACCCTTTGAAGGCCTTTTAATAAATACCTACTTCATTCTTTTAACTTTGTCTAGCCTCTGTCCTAGGTAGCCTCTCCAAGGCATCTGTCAGGGGCCAGTAGCCTCCATGGCAGTACAGCTATAGCACTCAAATACAAGCACAACACATTGCATCATTATCACCTTGCCACGGAGCCAGGGCATAAAATAGTTGGTGCCAATGTGCAAGTAGGGCTTGTCTCATCAGCAGCCCGTCTGAGCAACATCAACTGTTTGGTAAGCCACAAGTAGCTTGGAAATTGGGACTTAGGGTCCTTGATCATTTAATAACTGAAAATCCATGAAATATCTGTGCTAACTTCTAAACTAATAATCTAGGCACAAATTCTGCATCCAACCCGCACCAGGTAAGTGAATCTTCTAGTTACTGAGCAAAACCAGCCTGCATTGATACTTGGCTGGTATGGCCCCATTAGTTCTGTACTCTCTCCTCAAAAAAAGAAAGCCTGAAAATGGGAGTTCCCATAGAGTTTTATTCTGCAATTCCTGGGGCTGTAAATCTATTATTCAACCCTAATCATTCTCCAAAATGTTTTCACCCCAGTGCTAATGGCTAGATTGCCCCATAACTGAGGCAGATTTTATGATATTTTGTCTAGTTGAATTGTGCTTTTAGTGGCTGGAAGGCTTCCATATAAATTAATCTCTTGTCTCTCCTTCAGAAAACAAGGTCAACTATAGCATCAGTTTAATATATGGGTCTACATCTATCGAGACTTCTGGATCTTGCAGTTGCAAGTGACAAAGTGTGCAATCCTTTGCTAGTATTAAAGAGCAAAATCTGCTTTAAGACAATTAAAACTACTTTGATTTTCCTACATCCTCTGTTTACTCTCAATTAAATCCAAACTCATCTTGCTTCTTCTGCCTTAGAGGGTAAGATTTCTTTGGTGTTTCCTCTGTATTCCTTGTTTGGCAGAGTCCTAATGCCCTTTGTTCCTTTATTCCTCAACAGTTTCTCTGCTGCCCTGCCTCCCTTCTCCAGCTTTTTTCACTCAGCTTGGAACCATGGTTGCACTTCCCCACTGAGCTTTTCTCACACCCAATTAGACTTCCAAATATTCAGTCCTGACTTGTATTTGTCAGACTTTCTGTTTTATCTAGTTTCAGTATCCGTGGAGAGCCCCTTCACCTATGTTCTTTTCTAGCCAAGCTGGAGGGCTTCTTTCAGTTCAATGTCCCTTAATGCAGTCTTCAGGACCACTGGCACTTCCCCACATCTTCTTCCTTTCCATCTTATCTTTTGGTGAGCCTGTGCTCTCTGCTTTCTACTTTAATATCAAACACCGTTCTCTTCAGCACCTCCTCTGGTAAATCCATTCCCTATCCACTATCTGTTCAAGTTTTCACCCTCAGTCCTCCTCCTTTTATCTTTATAGTCTTTATTTTGACTACCTCATCTCCCCAACCGTTTCTGTTGCTTACAACTATTTTTTTCCTCCTGTTGTGAATTTTTGTCTCTGACATAGCTTCTTTGGTGTTACCTTGCCATTTCAAACTCTCTCCAGATGAGACTTTTTTTAGCTGTCCCCAGGATGTTCTTTTGTCCCTTTTCTATTTGTTCAGAATTTTACTGTCCTCCTTATCCTGTACCCTTACTGTTGTCCTTGATTTCTCATTCTGTCTCTCCATCTACTCACTTATTAAATATAAGTATTTTATTTTATGTAGCATTACAAAGCCTATTCATGACAATTTATCTTTGTTGCCAAAATACTTATCCTTTTCTGCCCTCATTTCTCATCATCCTTTTGCTGATTCTGAAACAAATTTGCTAAACTCATCTTCACCTTCTCTTCTAACCATGTCTTCATCCAATCTGAATCATTTCACCTGCTTCATGAATGCAAATCTGTAACCCTTTTGAATGCCATGGATAATCTGTCCCTCCAAGAACCTCTCAGAATTTACCTACAAGCCAGTGCCCATTCTTCATCCCTCTCCTTCCCCCACTCCCTTTTTTTTTTTTTTTTTTGACTCCCAAGCTCTTTATTTCATTGTCCTTTTTTTTCCAGGATTCATTTAGGGAGGAATAAATATTCTGGGTTCTGTTTCTTTATCCTATCTCTGACACAAGCAGGCAGATTAATGCCTTTAATGCTGTTGTGGTGGTCACACCTGCCACCAGCAGATATACTAGACATCCTATAGACTAGAGAGACCATGGAGAGATGCAATGGAGTGAGGCTTCTCTACTGAATTTATGATGTCCCTTTGATTAAACATTGATTTATTTACAGTGTTTTCCATAAGTCTCATATCACTGCTAGTGATCTGCAATTAGTATACTTTTGTCTCACCAGTCCAGGGAGATGGGGAGCAAAAAAGCAACACAGAGATAGTTTTTCTGTGTTCCCTATATAAATTGTATTAGATGAAGGTGTGTATATTCCTTCATGAGAAAAAGTAAGCATTTCCCTGCAGAAGCCAGCTGGGAACATTAAAATAGGGCAATAGTAACTTGTAGCCAGCATTTTAGTCCTGAAATAAGCAGTGCTACAAGTAGTGTCTTTGTCTTTTTATGTATTGTTTATAGGACTGTCCTTCACTTTGTCTTACAGCAATAATGTTCATGGCATTCCAGCAAAAATGGCTTTTGCAGTTGTTAAAATGCTGAGGTGTTTATTTTCAAATGCTCTGTTACAGCATTTTTTTTTTCTCTTGGGCACCAATCTTTAAAGAGACACATCCACAAAATTCAGTAGCACTGAGTTAATTCTGCCTCTTTCTAAACCTCATTGCTCAAGTTGGTATAATGTCCTCCTGGAGACTAAGCCTCAACTGCATTTTTAAGACTGTGTGAACTCGCACCTTTCTTAGGCACTGCCCTGTCAGCCTCAGAGGAAGAAGTCCAGGTTACTTCCACAGAACATGCACAGTGCAGGTTTCCTGGTGCTGTGTTACCTTACTCTGACCTGCAAATGCTGGCACCAGGGGCTAATGCAATAATTACTGGATTTGCTGATGAGTTTGCCAACCAGCTGTCACCCATGGTACACGGTTTTGTGATACAGATACCATAATGCTTTAAACTAGACAACGCTAAAACCTTTGGACTCCTTGTAGGACAACTGTAAAATGATATTTTCCATTAACAATTAGTCTGTTCTGGAATTTAACAGGGGTACTTTGGAGGAAGAGCACTGTCATGTGAGATCTCTGGCTGCATGATCTCTCCATTCTCCACTGCATTAATTTTGTTGTACCTTCAGATGTTGCCAAGATCATATTTGATTTGCTTATGGTGTAGTGTTAAGTTGGCATAGCAGAAGTGGATTATTCACACATTTTCATAGCTTGTGACTAAATGACTGTATAAAATGGCACTGAAAGAAAAAAGAATTAGCAATATGTAATATAACAAGATGCCTCCCACCTACCAGCCTGCAATAATTGCAATTCTTTTCTTTCACTTTTGGAGGGAAAATACCTTTTATTTTTACACGGAACATTTAAATAGTTGTTTCCTGTTCCGTGTCTGTAAAATCACAGAATCATGTAGGTTGGAAAAGACCTCTGAGATCATCAAGGCCAAACTTTGAGCAATCCCTACCTTGTCAACTACACCAGGGCA